>JAVSBS010003028.1:3945-41167 GCA_033124195.1 Coracias cyanogaster
AGGTTCCAACATGTATGTGAAGATAATGTATGGAAAAAAGATTTAACTTTCATTTTTCTATGCTACATTTTATGACTTCTTAATCTATTTTATTTTGAAGTGTTTTTACTGGATTATGAACAATTTCCCTTTTAATAAGTATGTGTATGTTTTTAAAGGAGACAGTTAGCAAAATATATAGCTCAGGCTCATTTATAGTCAGTCTTAAGTAATTAACTATTACTTAATGCTCATTACATTTAACTCAGTTGGCTAAATCAATCAACAAACAGGTAAAACCAAATTTGATCTATTTCCAATGCAAATAAGATCAGTTGATTAGGTTTTTCAAAATTCTTTTTTTCTAACAGTTCTATACGTGAAACTGAAAAAAACTGTCTTCTTAATATCAGAACATTTTTTGTGACAGAAATTGTTGGAATAAGTTGTTTAGATTCTCAACCAGATTTAGCTTTTATGCAACAATATACAACCACTGTATGACTGTTTGCTATAATAAAAGAAAAATATCTAAGATTTTTCACATTCCATTGCTTTTTAAATAAAGAATTAACTTTGTTCAGGTTTGGAAGATGAGCAAATTCAGTAATGTTGGAATTCTGAGTGGAATTAAACCACTTTAGAATCATAGTCGTTTAGGATGGAAAACACCTCCAGGACCATCAAGTCCAACCTTCAGCTAACATCTCCCTAACCCATAGACCATGTCTCAAAGTGCCACATCTACCCATTTTTTTGAACATCTCCAGAGATGATGACTCCACCACCTCCCTGGGCAGCCTGTTCCAATGCCTAACCACTCCTGCAGCAAAACTCTTCTTCCTAATATCCAGGATAAACCTCCCCTGACGCAACTTGAGGCCATTTCCTCTTGTCCTATCATTAGTTACCCGGGAGAAGAGACCAGCACCAGCCTCACTACAACCTCCTTTTAGGTAGTGGTCTCCTCTCAGCCTCCTCTTCTCCAAGCTAAACAATGCCAGTTCCCTCAGGCACTCCTCATATGACATGTTCTCTAGACTCTTCACCAGCTTTGCCGCCCTTCTCTGCACCCCCTCCAGCACCTCAATGTCCTTCTTACACTGTGGCCCCCAAAACTGGACACAGTACTCAAGTTGCGGTCTCATGAGTGCCGAGTCCAGGGGCACAATCACCTCGCTGCTCCTGCTGGTCACATCATTTCTGATACAGGCCAGGATGCTGTTGGCCTTCTTGGCCACCTAGGCACACTGTTGGCTCATGCTCAGCTGGCTGTCCCCCAGCACCCTCAGGTCCTTTTCCACCAGGCAGCTTTCCAGCCACACTTCCCCAAGCCTGCAGTGTTGCCAGGGGTTGTTGTGACCAACGTGCAGGACCCAGCACTTGGCTTTGTTAAACCTCGTACAATTGACCTCAGCCCATTGACCCAGCCTGTCCAGATCCCACTGCAGAGCCTTTCTACCCTCAAGCAGAGCAACACTCCAACTTAATTTCATGTCATCTGTAAATTTACTGAGGGTGCATTCTCTTCCCTCATCCAGGTCATTGATGAAGGTGTGGTGAACTGACCCACCATTTTAAAATGTCTTTTTAAGTCAGCTTAAACTACAACTCCCATGAATCATCGGGGAATCTTCCAGAAGCCGGAAGTGATATCAGACATGGCAAGATATAAAAGCTCAAAGGAAAACAAACATTCCCTCTTTCCACGGTGACATCTAGGGAGGAAGGTCACTGATCCAAGGCTCCGCCTTCCCTCCCCCACCCAGGCCTTGCGGCCGAGGGTGGAGGTGAGGGAAACAGCTAAGGGAGAACCAGCTGAAGGAGCTGATGGCAGAAGACACCACCCTTCCCCCCGTGCCACAGCTGGCTGCTTCTGGAACTGTGCCGAAAGGTTTGGAGCCAGAGGTGGGGGAGGGGAGAAGCTGCAGCCCGCTGTTGGGAACGCCACTTAAAGAAATCCGACACCCTGCTGCCAGGAATGTCGCTTAAAGAAAAGAATCCTAAATGCCTCCCACCGCTGGGGAAGCCTGAACCCAAGTATGGTGGAGGAGGGGAAAAACCGACGCTGCGGGATTGGCACCAAGCTAAGCTGCTGCCTGCCCAGCTGTTGCTGGCACCGCCCAAGCCATGGGGCGCCACACCAAGAAACCTGCTGCTCCAAAGGCAGAGTGTTGCAGAAATTACAGCAAGAAGCTGTCGCTGGTGCTGCCCCAAACTGGGTGTGCCATGCCGAAGAAACCTGCCGCCCCAAGCTGGGAGCGTTGCAGAAAGAAGCCGCGCAATTCTAAACTAGTGCCATATTGAAGAAGCCGCATGCTGCTGCCGAGTCGTGAGCCACATGCCGCTGCCGAAAAATTGCGGCAAAAAGCCGCCATCATCATTGATATCATCATCGCCGTCAGAGAGACTCCGATCGCACCGAAAAGCTGGCAAGCCGACACCATCATCGGAACCGCCCGAGTCTGCTGACCGAACGTCGTCGACCCGAACATCGCCACACGCCGGAAGAGGGTAGAAACCAACATCTACACACACGCACGCACCACACCACACCAGGTTGACTGAGGGGGAGTGAGTGGGTGGGCGTGGCATCCTTTGATATCATAATATTTCCATAGAGTAAATAAGGTTTTGTTAGAATATATTTGGTAATAAACTTGTTAAATGCTCATCAATTTCCGTGGTTGCCTACGAGCTTGTTGGGGCAGTGTCTCGCCTTGCCCTCGATCCTCTTCCCTTTTGGGAGGCGGTACAGACGCTGGCGCCCGGACCGTGACACATTTCTACCCTTTCTTGCCCAGATTGAAATGTTTTAGCTGTACATCTACAAATCTGGGATGACTGTTAGTACTGTGAAGTCACCACAGCTGTAAATAGCTAACAGCCAACTGCATTTCCCCTGTACTTATGGGCCAACAAAATCCAGGGGAGTCAAGTTTGCCTATGAGGGCAGAGTAACTCTACTTGTTGAAGTTATGTGTCTATACTGACATGGGTCTTGCATTTAGCATCATACTGGGTCTCACAATGTGTCAATCAAAGCATCAGTAAAGAAGCCTTATCTGTGAAGAGCTGGAAATGTGGTTCCAGGGGGAAGGGGAAAGTGCTTGAGTGGCTCTCTGCAGTGAACTGGAACATGGGAAGAAAAAGGGCTTTTCTCAGTTCAGGGATTTTGCAGTTATGTGGGTGAGAGCAAGCTACTGTCCAAGTCTTTTGAGTCTTAGTTGCTGGTATTCAGGAACTGGGTACCATGGTGAAGGAAGCGCTGGGTCTCTTTGAGGAGCAGATCCGTGCTGTGCCATTGTGTAGGGAAAGTAAGAATGACAGGAAATAGACATCAGCCGCAGTTTCAGTGCTCTGTACTTTGCCATAGAAGAGACACATGACACATGGATCACAGCAGTGTTATCTGAAGACCATCACTATGGCACTTACAGCCCTACCCTACAGCACTTGGCTCTGTGTCTTACAGTGATGATGAGGAGGGTTTTGGTGGTCTGTGCTTGAAATGTTTTGGTGGATAGATACATACCCTTCCCTACCAGCAAAGCAAGGCTCTATTAGCATTTGGAACTTGACAAGTTTTGTGGTAAAAGCTAAGAAAAATATTACTTACACCTTTACTCACATTTCTTCTTGGGTGTAACTTGTGGCCTGATAGTGCTCTTTACTTTACTGGCCCATTATTCATTTGTCCCTTTTGTATGATAGTTTTGCAGCTTGTATTATTTGCTATTTTGTCTGCATTTTATTTTGATGGGACAGCCTTTGTTTTCAGTAAAGTCAGTTTGGGACTTTGCTCTAATTCTACTGTGTAATCTTACAAAAATAAAACTTCTACTACTATGTTGCCCTAATTGGTATGCTTGACAGCTTTACATGGAGGAGTAACCCCTAGTTTTTATATTACATGAGAATCCGTTTTGTTGTGTGCTGACTCCATCACCAGGCTTTTAAGTAAGATCTGCCTTTTGAAGCATGAGTACAATAAAAATTCTTGGTGTTAGTTTTAATTCTGTGATATGTTAGTTTAACTGTTGTAGAAATAAGGATATTTTTATGACAAGGTGCTATGTGCCATGAAGCTGTTGAAAATCAGCGGTGCCAATTTAAACATTACATAAAATACTGTAATGCAGTCTGACACTTTGCAGCATGAAAATGACAGACTTTGTGGAGCACAAAATTCTTCTTGCCAGCTTTTGTGGGAGCTCAGTTAGACACCATCTTTAGTGTATTTGCATTGAACAAGAAGAGCAGCTCTCTTCTCTTCTACCACTTTCAGGTGGTGTGGGCAAAAGAGCAGCTGCTTACTCCCTGTCAGTCTGCTCAAAAGCATTGATTGGCTTTTCAAAGCCTGACTCAGCTGGTGCAGGAAAACTTCTGTGGGAGATCTTTGTAGCTGGTGCACAACTATTTTACAGAGGTCCTGTCTGGAATTTGATAGCCTGTCTGTGCCTGAGATGTGAGAAGCTTTAAATAAGAACATGTGGGAAACAGACCTGAACGTGCTCTTGCATGGATTGCAGTCCTATTGTGATGCAGGCACTGTTCATGGTTGGTGCCACCACTGTAGAAAAGGGACCATGATGGTGCTGGCCCATTGCAAGCCACCATTTCTGATTGTGTGTTTCCCAGATGGAAACCTGGACAGCTTAACAAAAACTCCTCTTGAAGCACATGTTTGTAATGTGTTGCATTACCGGTTTCTAACTTCCCTGTGTATGTAGAAAAACATTTTTAGCTGCAGCACACGAGTGGTCTGTGCAGAACACCTAAATGATGTATGAACTGAGTGGAGATGTTTCTAGCTGCTTTTTTTGCTTGCAAGGTGTTGGCTTTGCATGGGAGAGGTTAATGATATAGTTGGCAGTGGTTCAGAACGAAACTTATTTCTTATGTATCTAGGGATACACATGTTAACAAAACAGTTTTTGTTTTTCAGATTGCCAGTGCTACGAGAAAAGAGACTTCCAGCAAAGAATTCTTCAGCTAGTGAAGTGGCAAGGGCAGTGTTAAGAATACATCCCACCCTCTCTGTGCTTGCACTCCAGGATGCAGAGGGAAACAAGGCATATGGAGAGCAAATAAATTATGTGAGGTTTGTTTGTTTTTATTTTGTTGGTTTGTTTATTTCTGAATGTATAAACTGGATTATGAAACAGCTATAGGGCAAGATTCAAATACAACCAGCTTAAAATTTCTTTATTCTCTGGTTTTTAATAGTGAACACTAGCACTGGGGCAAATGTAGGCTATCTGAATTGTTTCTCTCGAGGCATTCATCCAGCTCTTAATGCTTCTGACTTCAAAATAGGTTGTATTTACAAAACTTCAGTCCAGACAAGCATCCAAATCTGTAAATAGCATAGATGCAGTTTTCTGTACTTAAGGAGGGAGAAGGAGGGGTTTAGGCTTTTTCCTGCCCAGCTATCAAGGGTGTTACAATGTGGTAGATGCCTGTCTATTAAAGGAGAGGGAATGGATGAGCAGTTTCTGGTGTAGACTGCATCGTTCCAGGATTAGACAGAAAATTACCAGCAAGGAGATGCACTGCTCCTGATGTCTCGCTGTCCCCAAAGGACAGTGTGCTGTTAAAAGTTTAGTTCTGGTGATCATCAGATGTCTTTCTGCTGTAGTCATAAATCTTATGCATGACATACAAGAGAGAGAAAGAAGAGATGTTTGAAACACCTGGTGCAACTGAGCATATGGGAGGGCAGGTTTCTTCCACTCCCTTTACTTTTGCCATGTATGAAATAAAGGGGTTGTTCTAGAGATTTTAAAAGACTTAATCATGATCTTTTATAAAAGTGATGAGCATGTTTATTCAACTTTTCATTATTTTTAATTGCTTCAGCATTGTTTGCCATTACTAACTGAAGAAACCCCATATTGTTGTCAATACTACTACTACACTGTGTATGCTACTAGTTAACAAAAAATCCAGACATGTTTGGGCTTTGTAGCAGGAATCCACTGTGCAACCCTGACAAAACCACCTTTTAGGAAGTTTAGGCCTGTGGGTAGTTGTGCACATTACAAAGTCTCAGGGAGCTGGGTTGGACCTCAGTGCATCCAGTTCATCCTCATTCCCTGGGAATTTGTCTGCCGCGATCTTAAACATATCCACTGGCAAGGACTGCAGTTTCAGAGGGATTTGGTCTCATCCTGTGCTAGGACAGGATTGCTTTTCTTGCCTGACAAAATACTTTGGATAGCAAAATTGCGCAGAATAAACAAGGGAACTCTCCAAACTGCAGGGTTTTTTTTTCTGACTGACACACACCAGGCAGGTGCCCCTTAGAGCTGATTGTTATGTTATTCAAACAGTTAAAAAAAAATCAGTTTATTTTTTAACCCACTCATCTTTTGCGATCAGTGTATAATGGAGCCTTGCTACATTTTGCGCAATGACTTTAGAATTCTACCACTTAGAAGGAACTTAAGGCACCAATGCCACAAAGTAAATGTGCGCAAGTTCTGTATTTGCTGCTGTTTGGTTAGCAGAGTATTTGACCCATTCTTTTCTAAAGCAGGTTATTTTTAATACTACCTTATACATTCAGGATATATCATAAAATGAAAATGGACTTGCAGGAGTGATCAGTGTAACGTTGAACATGACTGGAGTTTTCCCTTCTCAAAGAGGTAAAGTAATACAAACAACCAATCCCAAAAAAGTCCACTTCTAACTGATTTTGATAAAAGGACAGCCACGATGCTGTGCCATTGTGATGGATAACAACTAGACTTACTGTTCTGGTGTGTTGCTCTATTGCCTCATGCTCTATTGCCTCAGGTTACAAGTGTCACTGACATTTTATGCACTGCAGCACTCATAAAAAAACCTTATTTTATCATGTTAGTCAGTCTTTTGGGGGCTTTGGGATATTAGACCTGATTCTAAAATTTAATGAGACTAACGTCTCTTGGGGCATTTGGTCCCACAACCATCAGAGCTTTGCTGTGTTTCAGTGCTGTGGGGTAGCAGCTTTTTAGCAGTCAGTATGTTTTGTTTCATTTTGATTGTGATAAGTTGTGGCTTTCCAAAAAGCAGTAAAAACCCAGGGTGAGTTTGTCGGTGACAGAAGGTGAATTTGAGAACCCTGTGAAGACATGGAAAAGAAAATTAAGGCATATGGATTCCTAATGATAAACATACCAAGAGCATCCTAAAATTATAAAGCAGTGTGGTGCATTAAAGCATTAATTTGCATTTTGGCTAAGGCGTAGCTGCATTTTTGGACTATCCCTTTAATTCTGCACTTTTAATTACCTGCTGACCGATTCCTGGGGTGGAAGCAGCAGGAACTGGGCCTGCAGCAGTTCTGTGACGTAGTGATTTCTATCGGACAGAGCAATGGAATTCCTAAGGTTACTTTGAAACCTGGGGTCTCCTGCTGTACACCAGCAGACTAACTTGAACAGGAATCTAATTAAAAAGTCCAAGATACTGAATAAAGCTCACAAGTGCCATATGTTTGGTTTTACAACCTGAAATTACTCAGTGAATTGCAGTAACAAGATTGATTGTGCCTGCATTTGTGTTGCAGCTGACTTTTGTTACAGCACCTGGCCCGTACAGGCAGAGTTGTACAGACTCTGTTAGTGTCAATAACCACTTGGACTTCATTAAGTATTCCAGCAAAGTGTGCTCTGGAAGTAGAGGTAGTTTTAAAACTTAATCTCACGAGGAAGGCATTGATACTCTGCAGGCCCTGTGCTGTTTTACCACCCTCGGGTGTGCATGGAAGGGGCAGCACATGCTGGACACTAAGGAGGTATCTGGCAAGGCACGCTTCCTTGTGCAGGAGTGAGCCCTTCCTGCCGGACTGAGGCATATGGATTGTTCCCTTTGTAGGGTGGAGGGCTCTGGTCCCTCAGGTCCAAGGACTTCTGGTTCATGCAACCAAAGAACCTGCTTGCTGCACATCACACATAGGCTTCAAAGTGTCGCTGTGCTTTTGGGCTCAGACCTCTCAGAAGATACAAGCAGGGTCACCCGTAGTACATATCAACTCTCAGGTTGTTTTGGAGAGTAATTTGTTTAGCATGCATGAGGTGTAGAAGAGGGCTGGTTAGTGTGAGATACAAACATGCTGAAGGTAGTAAGAGTGAAGTACTTACTAGTATGTGTTCACATTGGATCTTCAGGGATGGTATAGCCTGAGGAAGATGGACACCTAATTTTTTTCAGAAGATCCTCTTTTGAAGCAAAGCAGATGTATAATTGAGGTAAGGTATGTATAGGTAGCGCAGCTGATATGCAGTAAGCATCACACCAGTTTTTTCCTGGTCTATATAGTAGGCCTTGAGCAGAAATACTCATGCAGAAGGAGTGTTTGTGTTTATATTTCTCCAAGAGGCATTTAAACCAGGCTCAGTGTCAGTCAGGGCAGATCATTGTTCTCTCACCTGAGCCTTACCACTGTCATCAACAGGCTATGGACATCCATGCTCGAGATTCTGACAGCTGCTGCTTTTTATCTGCTCAGAGATGTACTCACCTGCTGAGGATGAGCTCTCATTTCTGCTCCCGCTTTCCAATGTTCTATGAAATACTACAGCATGATCTACTGATATATCTTCTTCTGACCCTATATGTCAACAAAGTCTTGTTTTTTTTCTTCTTGAGATTATATACATCCAATGTTCCCTACAGTTTTCAGCTGAAATTGCATATGGAGCTAGTCTCTAACCATGTAACATCTAACTGCGTTATGCTTTCATGTCAGAGAATTACATATTTCAAAATAATTGACTCTGTAATTCAGCATAATGTTAAATAGGATAGCAAAATGATCTTGGAAATAGAAGATCCAGAAAAGAAAATGGTGGGTAGTGGATATTGAATATCCTCATTTCAGAACAGAGTCAATGTTTCATGTCCACATGCTCATGCCTTGCACAGGCTTTGATGTCTTATAAATGCGTTGTGGATGATATTGAAAAGAAGTTTGTCGAGGATCTTTTTCTCTCTAAAAGGCAGCATTTAAGATAATGTTTCCTTTCCATATTTGCTGTTACAGGCAAACTTAGTGCTTAGCCTTGTCTGTACGTTGCATACATTTGCTTGACCTGAAATTTTAATTACTGTTCTGTCTGGCCTGTTGTTGGCATTTAAAAAAATATCGATGAAACTGAAAAAGTGTGCTAAATTTGCGATTTTTATAAACATCATTAAGAATATTTCTTTAAAAAAAAAAAACACAACACAAAGCAGTGTGTAATAATTTAATAGTTCTGGAGTTCAGTGTACTTCCCTATATCAGTAGTAATGTGGTAGATGTTCCTACAGTGCTGCAGAATTTAGTTTTCAGGTGGCTGGGCCAGTAAATGTAGCCTCAGCTCATTCATTAAGGTCTTAGGTGAAAGCTCTGCTTTTCATATACATACAGTTGCCATTTAGGTTGCCCAGAACTGGGTAGTTTGTGTATGAATAAGAGCTGCTGTTGAGTTCAGTAGCTTACAAAAGACATTTGGCCTTTAGGTGTATTTTTCCCTTTGGAGCTACCAAGCCATTTGATTTCCAGAAATGTTCTTCCTTTGAAGTCTCCAAAGTATATGTGAAGAGGTGACAATATAATTGCAAAACTTTCATTTGGGACTGGAGTGAATTTGAATGGCAACCAAATGCTGCCACCGACTTTCCTACATCACTGATAAGAGATCTTACACACTGATCACTGAGGAACTTCTTTCTAGCTTTAAAAAAACAAAACAAAACAAAAAAACCCAAAACAAACCAACAACAAAACAACTGCCACCTGGCCCCAGTTTTGGGAAGTACAGTGCTCCAGACTGAGTCACTGCAAAACCGAGTTTTAATATTGTGGCCTTTTCCCTACACTATTAAAATGTGGCTGGTGTAAGAGCTGCTGTTTTGTGTTTTTCTGGGCATGAAACAGTGGAAAGGGCAGGGCACGGTCCAAATCTTTATCACAGGGACTGATAAATCAACTACCTAAGCATTGAACCTATAGCTTGTTGACATATCAGAGGGAGGGGCAGAAATTGCCTGGAAGATCGAAGGCATCAGAAGTGGTGATAAAAGCAATCTTATTTATTGTTTTAGTTTTATATTTCAAAGCTTTTTTCTTTACCTTTTTCTACTTCATGAGTTGGCACAATGGATGAAATTCTGTCGCTATTGAAGTTAGTGGGAGGTTTGCCATCAGCTTTAATAGAACCCAAGATTTTGCCCACAGTGTTTTAAGATGGTTTGTGTGTTTATACAGCATGTGTGTATTTTATGATTCCTTGGCTATATGTAATTGTGAAAATATTAGGTATCTTTTTCAGTTACCTGAAGAAAATTATTTTTACAGTGGGAAGTTTCACCTAGGTACACCAAATTTTGTACTGATTTTCTGAAGACTTTTTTTGTTTGTTTCTCCGCAGGAAAGGACATTTTTACTAGCAGACTAACTTTCACTTAAGGCAGAAATTAACATTATCTTTTGACTTTTAAGTTATACAGTAGTAAAGCTAGTCTTATTTCTTTGCTGCTTAGCTGACATACTTTTAGGTATTTCACCAGCTATGTGACCTCAATTAAACTTAATCGTAAAATAGCAAATGAAATATTTTGAGGAAAGGACTTCTGGCTCCCAAAAAAAAAAGTGTTATGGAATAACGTGGATGATCCTCTGACTGCTGTCATGAAACAGCCCTCCTAATTCCTCTAGTGGATATAGGAAAAAAAGGCAAGAAATAATTACATTTAAAGTGTGTGTTGTTGAAATCTGTTTCTGTAGACCTCTGTGTATTCAAATACATATAAAATACTTCTGCTCTCTTTTCCTAGAACATAATAGTATGAAGATGCCTCATATTGATTCTTAGCCTAAGACACGGATGTCCGATGCATTGGGGTTTTTTAATATATTGTATGCGTATCTGTGTATGTGGCTTTTGTTTATTTTAATTTCCATTAAAAGGCTGTATGAAGGATGAGTAGGAATAGTAGGATATTGAGCAATAATGAGATAGTAGGCTGAGTTTTCTTCATCTTCTGGTTGTTTTTAACTGATAAAGTTTACTTAGATGAAAAGCAGTTCTCTGTACTGTGCATTCAGTTAAATCCTCATAAGCTATATCCTAGCATTCCTTAATAAAATCCATATCAAAATGTTACTGAATTCATCTGGCTTCCAGGATGTGGTCTTCTGGTGCTTGTTGGCAAACTTGACTGAAACAATTATTTCTTTACATCTGTTGGTACCTTGCTGTAACTCGAATTAAGTGCTCTTGAGGGCAGGGACTGAATATTTGTTCCATCCACTACCTGATGCTGTAGGAGCTTGTGAGAAGGGAACAGATGCTTTTGAGCGTTAGTGGAATAACACGTCCTAAGGGGATGGTATCTGAATGGAACTGTGGCTTAAATCCATTACCCCTTGTCCTATCGCCCTACTAAAATGTCTCTTCCCATCTTTATTATAAGCCTGCTTTCATGAGGGAAACAGATGAGGAGAAGATGAGAAGACCCTGGCATGAGGCTTACGGTGACTTTTTTTCCACGTGGCCTTCTTTTCCCCAGCCATTTCTTGAGCATGCACCACACATTAATCTTCAGTTTTCTTGTTTTCACAGCTGCTGCAGGTCCCCTTGCATCTGTCTATAGCCACCGTAGATGAACCATGACAGTACTGAAGTTCATACCCAATAAAGCATATTTCCACGTGGCAAATAACTAACTATTCCATAGCTTGTTGCCTTGTTCATCCTTTTCTCCTCTCAGGACCCAGAAACCATGCTGGGAGAGGTATGCTTTTCTGGTGCTTGTTCATTCCTTGTGGCAGTAGCATCTGGGTTGTTTCAGGAGCTCAGCGGATTGCTGTGCTAGAGCTTAGGAAATGATTGTAAGATGTCTGTGTTGGTTTATTTCCTGTGTGTCATTTCCTGTGATATTTCTACAGAATAGCCCTTTCTGTTACACAGACATAAATCACCTGCACTATAATGCTGCCATAGAAAGTGGAGCAATATGTTACCCACACACACATGCAATGAGACTGTAGTGCTGTCTACTAATGCTATTAAATATACTTAATATAGCGGTAGTTCTCTGGAAAATCAAGAGTGAGTTCCTGTGGGAGTAAAAAAATAACAAATTTATAGGTATTTGTGTCTCATTTTGTGATAAGTCTAACTGTATTTTTGTATTCTGAAATGCTTTTGAACTAGGTTGATTTTTTAGCTAATTTACATATCCTCTAGCTTTTACAGGCTGTAATTTCTTTACTGTTGTCTTTGTTCTCCCAGAATATTTTTCATTTCTTTTTAAAATAATGTGAATTTAGATCAAAGTATTAGCAAATAGTACAGGATTGGCTGCGTACCCAGAATCTCAAAGTCAGTATTTATCCAGACTATATATAGTCGATTGATTCAAGTGGTTTCAGGTTTTGTGCAAGTCAAGAAGCTATTTATGTGTGTTGGAATAAAAGCTGTAGTGTTGAACAAAGTTTTGATTATTCACAAAAGTTGGAAATGAAAAGATATTTGATTTCCAAGGCTTTTGTAGAATCAGAAAAGGAAGATATATAGTAAAATAGAGGAGATGAAGGGTGGGTTTCTTAAGTTCTTTGGACTTCACAGGGAATAAACACAGAGAATGAGGTTGATGTTTAATAAATTTTAAAAATTAATGTATTGTAAGGCCAGAAGTGATCACTGTGATCACCTAGCTTGATTTCATGAATAACACAGATTGCGTGACTGGAATTCTTTTCTTTCAAAAGAAACATCAGTTCACATATTTTTGTTTTAAAAATAGAAATTAGGTTGCAGAGGGCTTCATGATTACTGTATTTCTGTAATTCCCCCCAAAACTTGCTTTGCCTCTGCTGCTGCTGGTCACTGCTGGAGACTGGTTCCCCAGAGCCTGATACACCATGTCCCCTTCCAGGTTGCTGCAGAATGTAATGAGATAAGCAATATATTGTGCTTTACCAGCTGCTGCTTTTCTGCGTGTGTTTTGAGAGACAATGCACAACGTGAAAACATTTCCTGCTGAATTAAGTGTGCAGCCTATAGGAAAAGATACAGCAGTACAGCTTGGGGTAGGGAATCATAGAATGGTTTAGGTTGGAAAGGACCTTAAAGATCATTTAGTTCCAACTGCCCTGCCATGGGCAGGGACACCTCCCACTGGATCAGGTTGCTCGAAGCCCTATCCAACCTGGCCTTGAACACTTCCAGGGAGGGGGCATCCACAGTTTCTCTGAGCAATCTGTTCCAGTGTCTAGCTGCCATCATAGTGAACAATCTCTTCCTTATATCTAATCTAAATTTACTCTCTTTCAGTTTAAAATGGTTACCCATCATCCTGTCACTACACTCCCTGATAAAGAGTCTGTCCCCTTCTTTCCTATGGGCCCCTTTAAGTACTGGAAGGCTGCTATAAGGTTTTCCCAGAGCCTTTACTTCTCCATTCTCAACAACCCCAGCTCTCTTAGCTTGTCCTCACAGGGGAGGTGCTTCAAGGCCCTTGATCATGTTCGTGGCCCCATCCATTGTGGGTAGCTAAGCCATATCTATCCATTGACCATCACTCTTCCTGGAGAAGCCCTCTTGTCCATGTACCCATCCCTCTTCTCCCTTTTCTCCACTTCTTTCCCCTGCCCTTCTGGGAATAACAAAACCACTTCAGCACAACAATTCAGGATTTTTAAGTGAGAATCCCTGTTTGTTGCAATAATATGCCCTGTGTAATTGTTTGGACATGCTTTACCAGGCGGTAGCAGGTGGCATTCAGCAGCAAAGAGCCTGATTTTTTAACTAGTTACAATAGCGGAAAATTGTAATAATTCCCCTAGACAAAGTCTTGGCATCACTGAATGCTGCAGGGATTTTGCCATCAATGAGATCTGGGTCAGCATTAATTCACTACTGTTTGGTTGTGTTGGTTTTTGTTTGTGGTTTTTTTTTTCTTTTTTTTCTTTCTCCCCCTGCCCTTGGCAACTTTCAGGAAGATTTGCCCTACTGGGATAGAGATGGCAATCTGATTGTATTGCTGAATGTTGCCTCCTGCAACAAACAGGGTTATTAAGAGTCCTGGTCAGAGACATGTCATTAGTTAGAATGTTGTGGAATTTTGAAACCAAGGTTTTATAACTGAAAGGATTTGGAAACCTTAGTTACAGAGTCACTGCTTCTGTCTAGACAGTGGAAAGGAAAGAGTAAGTGTTACACCATGAAGTGGTAGCTTAATTTTTGGCTAAAAGTAACAAAATATTCTGTATGTCATATACAAAACTGCCTTTGTCATGAAGATCAGTTTTCATTAGAAAAAAAAAAAAAGCAGAACTGTACTGTCAGCTAGGGGATGCTTTTTTCCCGAACACTCCTGCAAGGAGTGTATGGAAAACTTATACCATGATTTTTCCTGAAATGTAGTCTAAATCTGAAAAGGCCTACAGAGGCTTTAAAGCAAATACAGTATTAAAGTTTCAAAGCAATTAGTTGTGAACTGTGCATTATTTATTTGGAAATGATTGCTTTTGCCTATTTCCTGAAAAAAAATGGATCCAACCTGCTGACACTTGCAACAACCATTTTTTGTTTCCTTTTGGCACAGTCAATTACTAGAGGCTTTTAGCACCACTGTAAGGGATAATACATAATTTCCATCCTGTGTTGACTTTTTTGCTAATTTGTCTGTATATGTAGCCTTCCTAAAGCAGCTTGGTCTTAGATGTCTTTATACTTAGAAAGCTTTCCCTGACATCTATACAAAGGTTTCCTCACTGAAAATCAAGCTGATTTATTTCTCGTCTATTCTTGATGAGGCTGCCCAACAGCTGATCCCAGATCTCTTTATAACAGCCTTTCATATACTGAAAGAATATTCTGATTTCTGTTTTCCATTAACTTTTCTAAAAAGGTTTGTTCTTCCTTTTTAATTACTTCAAATTACCACGTTCTTTTAAATAACTGAACAAAGTAGTTTTCTGAAAGTTCTGACAATTGATGAAAGAATTATTACCTTTGATCATTTAATAAGTCAAAGGATATTTTATTTTTGTTTTTCAAAGTTTCTGACTCATTGTTTTGTGCTTGTATGTTTTTAGCCATAGTGTCATTCTTAGTTCCTTCATGCACATCTGGAAAAAAGGGAATTAAAAGAAAAAAACAAAACTATTGTAAATTAGTTTCCATTTATGTAAGGAAATTGTTTGAGCTACTCTCAAAGCTTGTCACTTTTTTTCTACTTATCGTGGTGTTTTATTCTGTGACTTATTTGTAGCGTGTGCTTTTCAGTCAAATAGAAAAGTGCAGACTTCATTTTGGCTCTCGGTTGCACCAGTGTGAAAGATAGAGGGTGGAGCTGTTGTTTTGCTGGTAAAGATCAAGAACTTGTCATATGTTCAGAGGAATTTATCACATAGAGAAACACAATGTGCAAATGCACAGCTGGGATATTGCTAGCTGAAGACAGTAAGATGGTAGGTGGATATAATTACAAAATGTTGTGATGTCTTTATCTGTTTAATTGGATGATGGGGCTTGTGTTTCTTGTACCTGTGTTCTACAAATCAAATCTCCCTCCTTGCACTTTTGAGAATGAGAGCGGGGTCTCAGACCTTTTGCTGCTGTAGAGTTCCTACATGAAAATGCATTCAGGCGTTTTTGGTAAGAGAGATGGGCTGTGCAGTACTGGGTGTGTCAGTGAGCAGCAGTGGTATGGGGTGGGGTTCTTGTTGGCAGCCTGTGACAGGTTCTGCCTGGGTCACCAGATAGCAGCCAGGAGCTGTTAGAGCAGCTGCAGGAAAGGAGATCGCTCCTGGGGTCCCCCTCATGGTGCTGACACCTAGCAGCCTATTGGAGGGGTTGGAAGATAATGTTCCCAGGAAGGTGGAGTGCCAAGATACATGAAGAGTTGACTTTTGGGTGACCAATTCTTAACACCGTTGGAAAAAGGCCTGATGGTGGTCTTCTCTGAGGTTCAAGTCTTTGAAGCAGCTGGGAAAAGGTCCAATATGAGTGGCATAGGCAGGGAGGCAGCCAGGGCTGAACAGGCAGCACTTCACTCTAGTCACCTGTACACCATGGTTGTGTGATGGTTTGCATCACCTCTGGAGTCCCTCTGCTCCTCTCAGCTGGTGGTTAAGACAACATTTGCAGCTGTGCTCTGTATTTTCAGGGCAACAAAAATCTAACAGCTCAGGTGTCATGATGCATTTAGCCTGGGAGGCTTTCTGGAGGGAGGGAGGCAGCTAGCTACAAATAACTTTGTTGCAAGGAAAAACTTATTTTGATTTATTACCTGATTTTGGAGCATCAGTGCACTCTGCATAATAGATAGTTCATATTCATGACTTTGTTCTCTTTAATAAACTGTGACAGTGGAAGAAAAAGATAGCTGTTCAAAGATTACTCAAAGCTAGTTTTGATGCCATGACACAGACGGAATAAAGAAATGCAGCAGAAGTTGATGCTCCTGCTAGTCAGGGTGGGCAAGAGGAACCTGATGTCCAAGGATGTGAGTGGGAGAAGCCCACATAAACCTGCAGGCTATCTGGCCATCTTGCAGGCATTGGCTCAGATGTCTCAGTTTTCCTCATGTGAGAGATTTGTAGCATGCAGCTGTAGCCAAAAATGTTACCTGTATCCTAAAGGCCAGGTCCCAAAAGCCAAGTGATGCAGTGAGATAAGGGTATGGTCATGATGGATGGGGCTGTTGTAGCAGACGAGCTCCCATCTGTTAAGAGCACATCCCTGCTTGCTGCCCACATTCCCAGGCAGCATGCTTGAAAGCAGCACCTGCAGCAGAAAGCCGCTTGAGATGAACCAAACGGGAACAACCCAACCTGCTGCATGGATAACTGGAGGGATTTTGGGGACTTGTTCTTGGGTTGTGGCTGGAGTGGCAAGCAGGGAGTGGAGAAGTGGGTGGGATGGCTGGCAGGGGCCAGAGGGAGCAGCTGTGTGTCAAAGAAGGGGGACTTCTGCAGGAGGAAGAACGGGGATGGAAAATAGTTGTTCTGTGGATTAAATATGCCATGCTGATGTGAGAGTAAGGGAAGATGGGAAGAGGACGTGATGGAAAAGAATAGCTAGAAAAAAATCTGGGAAGCACAGGAAAGGAAGTCAATATGTCATGTAGTTTGTGTTTTATAATTACTTGGTGAGCAAAAAGGCAACTAGGAGATGTCTGAAGGAGAGACAAAGCTTGCACATAATTTGGACAGCTCGATGGCACCCCCTCCTTGCTCAGGTTGTAACATACCTGAATTGCTACACCAGGCTACATCCATGAGGATCCTTCTGGCTGTAGAAATTATTTGAATTTTCAATTAGCATTTTCCTTACAGAGAGGTAGCTTTTGTGTAGAAATACTCATATGTGCAGATGTTCCTTATCTTGGAAAAGGAAGTAGGAGAGTTATTTCAAGGCAGACAGGATGCTCTTATTTGGTGCACTCCTTTTTTCAATTACTGCAAGAGGTGCAACTTGTCACAAAACAGGAGAAGCTTATTTCCAGGAAAAGTAGCAATTGAAAGTGTCAATGAGTATGTTATTTTGGAAAAAAAGTAGCATGAAACAACCTCATAGAGTAGCTTGTATCTTGTATTTTCAAATCAAGGGAGGAGGTGTGCATGTGTTCTGGCTGCAAAATTACTCAGAAGATACTAGCTAGTACAAGCATCCAGCTATCTCTGACACTTATTTAAAAGGGAATGAATAAGTCTCTGAAATGCCTGGGTCATTCGTATTATAGGTTAATTTACCAAGTTAGCTAAGACCAGAGGAGATGAATCCTGCCTCCCTCTTTCCTTGCTGCTGGAGATGCCCAGTGCAGAAGAGCTGCTCAGCAGGTGTCTGGGTAGCGCTTTGGCAAGGTTTGGGCTGCATGGCAGAGCCACGTGCCATCGCTGAGTAGGAGCAAATGCCGGCTCTTGCGCACTGCTGGGTTGCTGCACAGATGGAGTCAAAATGGCATTTCAGGCTGCCTTCTCCATCATTGTTTATGGCTTGTAGTGGTTTCAGGAAACACTGCAGTATTAATGTTGCTGGGATTCTTGGATGGTGCTATTTCCGTCACTTCAGAAGCCATTGTTCTGGTGTGTGAAGGGCTGTAGAGCATTTGTCTGACACAGGGACGGCCCACCAATGTCTGTGTTAAGACATGGCCTTTTAAATTTTTTTCTTTTTTTTTTAAGAAAAATATTTTTATTTTCTTATGACATTTTTGCTTTGTGATCTAGCACTCTGTACTTCTTACAGGGCTTAACCAGTAAAGTGTAATAAAAATCTTTGGTTAACACAGATTTTTTTAATTTTTTTTTTTCTTTATGCGAGAAAAGTCTCAAAATTTCTGAGATGTTTGTTGTTTTCCAACAAGTTGTTTTTACAGACTGCAGTGGGTTGTGGACATGTTAGCAGCAAACATAAGCCTGCATAGAGTGTCAAGAATTGGATATTAGAAACTGATCCAGGAGGTTCATACATTTGCAGTGGATTTAGAAGAGGAAATATCTCCCTTTTCCAGATGCAGAAAACTCATCTAGTATTACTATGCACTGCCTTCCTGCAAGTTATTTCCAGTAGTATTACAGTTATCAGCATTCATAGTGATAGCAAAAACCTTCCTTCAGCATTTCTGTGAAGTTGTGAATCACACTTCTGTTGAGACGCCTCTTGATAGACTGCATGAATAATGGTAGAGATATTTATGAGGAATTACAATATGAATGTAAATGCAGCGTGAATTACAATATGAATTATCTTTGATTTGCAGAATGTTACATTTATTGAGCTAATGCTTCTCATAGAGATGGGATTACCTGCTGTATTTATGAAGAAATGGTCTTGTCCAGTTGTGTGGCTGGCCTTGTTAGAGCTGCTTGTTAATCAGTCTTAAAAACTGCTCCCAGATAGATTAAATAATCTTTTCAATTTATCATTGGAGAAGCTAAATGTAATCAAAGGCGCAAACCAATGGTATTGAATCTATTTGAAGCTCGGAGCAGCATAGGCTGTCTTTTGAACAAGTCTGTTTCACGTGTGTTTTCCATTTTTGTAACTGTGTTTTCTCAAATTGTATTTCCTTGAAGTGGAATTAAGCTAAAACCAGAATTTAGGTAATTGTTGCAGGACATTGCAAGGCCTGATGTTTTCTCATTCGCTTGTGCAGAAGTGATTGTGTTGGACTGTTGCAGCTGTGTCCTTGAGCAGGTGTGCAGGAGCTGGATGTTTCTTCAGAAACCTTTGATAATGATATCATGAGTCTGAATAGCTGCTGTTGCTTTATAGTTTTCTTCTGTGAGATACTGATCAAAGCAATAGCTTTAACTGTTGTAGGACAAACCTGCCCCTCTCTCCTTACCTCATAAGATAATGGAGAAGGTTTAGATGATGTTGCTGTGGTGCTCAGAGGCATAACACTGGGTTGGAATGGACAATGAATCTCCAGCTCGTGTTTTTCACAGACTACCTTGTTTCCAGGGCAGCTCCCAGGGCATTTTTGTGCAGCTTGGAGGGAGACCGAGATGGGATACTGGGTCACCCTCAGGTTGCAGAAGTGCTGGAGGTGTAGCAGGGTGCAGACAAGCAGTTCTGGCCACAGATTGGTACTACAGACTTCTTCCTTGTGTTTTGGAGTTGGATATCTGCTGTGTTGCTTTTAGGCCTGGGGAGGTCTGCACTGCAGCAACAACTTCTGCTTTCTTTTCTAAAAGCTCACTCTTGGGTTTGGATGTTTGTATACAAGTAGATGTGGCTCTACCTGGTGTTCAGCTGGCCAGCCTTGGCTCTGAGGTTGCTGCCTGCATGTGGCTTGCTTGTGTATTTGCCTGTGCCTGGGATTGGCCTGGGCTGGCTCCTGTACGTTGGGAATTGCACTTCTCCTGCTGCGAGGCTGCTCAGAGTTAAACTGTGGAGGAACAGAGAGGAGAAGGGATGGGGTACGACATGAAACATATTTGTTTTAAAGACATCTAAGTTTTGATGAAACATTGTTTTGATGCACTTAATTAAGGGGGGATTGGAAGTACAGGCACAAGCAAGGTCCTGTTGCCCTATCTGCGTGCCCAGCCTATGTCAGCTCCAGGCAGTGTGTTCTTCTAACCCCACTTGAGGGGAAAAACTCTGAGTCATGCTGAACTCTTTGTTCTTAATACCCATTGATTTAGAAAATGCCAACACCTTCACTGCTCAGCACAGGGCTTAAGCTGGGCAGGCTGCATCCCACACTGGCTGGGGAAAATAGGATGTTCTGTGCCATGGGCGAGGGAAGTTGCCGTTTTCTTGCATATATTATTTGCACTTCACAAATATATCTCCTGCTCCACACTATGCAAAACAATGCTGTTTTGTTTTTATGCTTTCTTCTAGCTTGAGCAAATGTTTGTGTTTTAAGAGCTGATTAGTTAAAGCACTTGGGAAAATTAACTGAAGTAGAGCCTCCCTTTTTCAATGGTGAAACATGAGGCAGCTTAGTGGAACTGGTGTTTATCTTGCTCATAAATGAAGGTTCAGATAATACTCTGCACATTGTTATTGTTTTCTTTTTTCCTTTTAGTGCATCAAATGCCATAATATGCAGCAGGCATCATCAAAAGCTAGCCCAACAAGCAGCCTGAAACACTGTGTTCGGCAATGTTTACTTATTCTTAATGACTGTTTAGGAGATCAGTTGAGTAATTTCACTAACAAGTTTCCAGCAGATTGTGGATTGCCCATAGACACTTGTTGTATGTATTTAAGAACCTTCTTGTCACTGCTTCTCACCTGGTGGCTGGAAACGTGTTTTGCCTCTGGACACCTCTGCAATCTGGCTGCTTAGAGGAGGACATCTGACAATGATAATATTGCCTCTGTTATCATCTCTATTCATTACCTTTCAATAGCACTATTTGTTCTCTTATTGCATTTTGTGGTGGGCAACACTACCCGTCAGCCCAAAGTACCTTGGAGCAGTGTGCCCCAGTTGCTTCCCTCCCAAGGGCATCAGCAGAAGGGGAATCCACCCCAACCTGAGCAAGGGTCCCTGCAGGGTAGGCTTGAGAAGTTTTTGTCCTGGCACAGACTGCAACAGCGCTTCAAAGTGAAGGCTGGGTAGCCTAGTGGTTGCATGCTCCTCTTCAGGCTTCCTGGGCTTTCCTCAGTCCACTAGGATAGCCACGAGCCTCCTGGGTGATCAGAGGAGGATGTGTTAGCTCTGATAGGAAATAGGAAGCATGCATCATTTAACATAACAAAATGAGGGTTATGAAGCAAAACAATCTGGAAACTGTTCTGGCTCTAAATGTGGTCCTAAGTTTCTGTTGCCTGCAAAATGTGTATTATCCTTTTCTCTCCCATTTTTTTTTTTCTTGTCAAAGTGACAGATTGCATTTTCATCCCACCAATGTATTTCAGTCTGTGGAAAAATTGAGATCTCTAGCTTTTTTCTTTCCACTTGAATTCAGCAGAACAAGGGTTCTGGTGACACCAGTTGTGAAAGTACTGAACCAAACTGCATTTACTTGTCACATCTGCAGAGGTTTCTGGTCTTAGTCCCTGTTGCAGGCTAGGTGGCTGTGTTGTTGTGAATTATATATAAATATCCACCGGACGGACGTTTGATTAGAGGACTTGCAGAGACCACTTGCGGCAGTGGCCAGAAGCACTGGCAGGTCCCTGTGTGAAGCAGCCATGCCCTCCATCGCTGGGGTCGTGGGGCTTCCCTCTCGGGATGAACCCTGAGAAAGGGCAAACCACCTAGGGCTGGTCAGGTCAGACCCTTTAAAAACTCAGGGGGTGGGCTGGGCTGTAAAATCTAGTTAATAAACACTCTGTTTTACTGGTGAAACAGCATGTGAGACCTCTAAAAATCTTCACTTGCCATCTCAGTTGTGCTACAAGTCAGTGTCACCTTTTTGATTTTTATTTTCTTCTCTTTCATCCTCAGATTATTCCTGCAAACAAAGAGGAAATAATTCTGACAATCATTTATCGAAGGTAGCTAATAAAACAATGGAAGGATGTGGGCTGAGGCATAAATGGGATATTGTGACAGATGTAGATGATTATTAACCAGCTGATGTTTCCGCAAAGGCTTCTAATCATAAACACAGCATGGAGTGAATCTGGGTGTATTAATAGCAAAGGTTTTATGGAAAATCTGAGTGTGGGTTTTTCATTAACATCCCATTTCCTGCTTTAATTGATAAAGTGTGAAGCTTTCATACGAATAATTTGGAAAAGATTATTTTGCATCTCTGACGTTAAGTACATGGTACAGGCCAGGAACAACATGTTGTGTAAGGATTTCTTGAAAAGGACTCCTACCGTGATGCTTTTTTAGAGATGTGACTAGTGACAAATGCTAAACTTGGTGATATAGCAAAGCCAAGTGGCTGTGGTAGAGGAGTATCTATTTGTGTCCATGCAACCTATGTTTTAATGTGATTTTGCAAGAAAGAGGAAGATATTATCAGAGAGAGATCGTTATGCTGCAGAACTTGTGGGCTACACTTCCAATTTTTCCCTGGCTTTCTGTCAAATGTTCTTTTATTTAGTTTTAGTCTTGTATTGTACTGCATTATGTTTTGGGAAATAAAATGCTAGGTTTGTACAGTAATCACTGGGTTAGCATTGAAATATTTTAAACGTGCACTGTTCTTTCTGAGGCTCTGCTACAGCTTTGGCCCCTCACTCTCCTTTTCTGAATATCTGATGGGGGGGAAAAAAAAGGCTCAACAAATTACCCAGACTGACTGATGAAAGCTGTATTTAACATCTCATACCACTACTCTGCAAATACTAAGTCTTGATACCATTTGTAAGCACAAACAGTTTGCTTTCCTTATAGCAGCTGGTATTTTTGATGTGTAGAGTGGTTGCTTGCTGATAAAATGGGGTAGAAAATGTTGAGGAAGGGAAATATCATTATACTGCTATAATTCATTAAAAAAATGGTGAGTGCCAATACATGTGGTGTTTTAATAATAACTTATATTGCCTGATGCTGGCAGAATAGATTTCAGATGTTTTGTGACAGAAAGGGCCTCATCGTAAAATTTGAAAGTAAGGGAAAATAACAGAAGTTTAATCTAAAGATATGGACAGGAGTCAATTTCTCCATTGGTCGCCCCCAGCACTTCAAGAACATGGCATGAAGCATAAGGCCAAAAGGGATGAGCAGTATCGAGCTCGTGATGGTTCCTCTTGCTGCAGTATGTACTTTCTACAGGAACGCTGATGGGTCCGCAGCAAAGTACAGCACTTACTGCACATGGTGTATCATGGCTTCAGAGCCTGTTTTTTTAAATTAGCTGCCAGAAAACAACTTTATTATTCTTGATCTTAATTGTTCTCCTTTTTTTTTTTCCCTTCTCCAGAGCTGTTGCTCTACTAGAGAAATCTGCTTAAATTAGGCAATCTGTGCCAAGTGAAATCATTCAATTATTGGTGCATTTCATTTATTTGGTCTTTCCTTTGAATAAACAGAGCCTTCCTGACGGCAGGGCAGTTCCTCAGGAATTCCTTTATGGTGAATTAGGCAGGGCAGTGATGAATAACTGGGGGCAAAGGACACTCTGAGCAGCGAACCAAATTAATTACCTAAGTCCTCAACTAACTTCCTTAGGGCAATTTTGGATGGGCCTGGTATCCTCTAAGGCATAGGTGGATCCTAATCTCACCCCAGGGGCCTGCTCTTGTCAATGTTGTCTGTCCTGCCTGCAAAGCTTTAGAGGGCTGGAGATGTGTAATGAATTAAGGATTTGCAAGAAAGAACAGGAGTTGATGTTTTTGCAGTCTTGCTTATGGACCCCTAGTACATGCGGGGTGGTGGTGACATGTTACGGTGGTGCACCGAGTAGCCTCATGCCACCAGCCATCTACTCCTTTGCCTTCTGCTACCTTGTGAGTGTGCCCCTGTTGGGCAGACAACCCTACTGCTGGTTTGCCATGGTGGTCTTAGCTCTTGGCATGTCCAAGATGGCTCCAGCAGGCATAAGCTTTGCCACTGATGAATGGCCATTCCCTTTCTAGGAGCTGCAGGGTCCAGCCTGCCTATGCCTCTGCTAACTCCCATGCTCCAGCACAGTGTGCATCTACGAAGAGAGCATAGCAACACAATTTTACCACCCCAGAATGCTTTGGGGAGAGGTTAAAACATCTAATGGGCACAAGCTTCAATAGAGGAAGTTCCACTTAAACATGAGGAGGAACTTCTTTACTTTGAGGGTGGCAGAGCACTGGAACAGGCTGCCCAGAGCGGTTGTGGAGGCTCCATCTCTGGAGACTTTCAAAGCCCGTCTGGACATGTTCCTGTGTGACCTGCTGTAGGCGATACTGCTCTGGCAGGGGGGTTGGACTAGATGATCTCCAGAGGTCCCCTATGATTCGATGATCTGTCAAGAAGCTTACAAAGACCCTTTACCAATATTTTGTCTACTGCAAACTTGTAATCTTGCCATATCTTGTTGTAGAAGAGAACAAAGCATGAACTGGTTTTAAGTGCTCTTGATTTGGTAGCAGCATAATGTGTTCCTTACTGACTTGACGGACTTGTCATTACCAGCAGTCCTTTCTTTTATCTTTTCTTTAATACTGAGGCTATCACTGTAACAGCAGAGCATCAAGCTAGATTGTAGAAGTGGGGAGCATGATCCCTCCCATTGTATCCTGAACAAAACTAACATGCTGTCTGATGACTATCTTGAAAGGCCACGGTGAATCAAAGGTTATTACACACGTTTTTTTTCTTCCACTGTCCTTTCATCTCTTCTGAGTGTTCTCCTCAAGATTAATGTAAAATATGACCCTTTGTTATCCAACTGGTTAGATTTGAAGAGGCCCTAGTTTAAATATTGAGTGCTGCTCCCTGATGAACACTGAGGACATCACTGAAGATAGAGTAAGGAGATGAGATGTGGGACCTGGGAGAAGAGCAGAAGGGAGTGATTATTTCAGCCATTTGTGTTTTCACTGCCACCTCGCTGTGCTGAGAAGCTACTTCAGCACTGTCTGGAATTTTCAGTTAGGTTGATGATGAAATATACTGCTTTGCATGGAAACTGTACAGACTTAGTGTGAAATAAGCTTTGACATGGATTTAGGAGCATCCCCACTGTTGCTCTCCAGAGAGCAAGGACTTGGATGGATAAATCTTGGTTCCTATGCGTACTACAGCAAAGCACTGGAAGTGGCAGTGGCCAAGCTGGGGAGGTATCCAGGCAGTGCTATAGCAGCCCCTAGGCACTTGTTCCTTATGTTTTCTATGAAAGAAGAAAATTCAAAGGTTGCCAAGCTTTAAGGGTAACTTGAGCTCACAGGCTTTAATAAAATCTGCAACTTGGATGCCTATATAGTACAGAAATTCAGTGCCACCCGGGGAATCATTTTGGTCTCGGATTTTTTTTTTTATTTATTTTGAATGCAATATTCCAGAGGGAAATAGGAGGAGCAGCAGGTGGAAGATACACAGGACAGGAGTTAAAGTTTCTCTGTTCCTTAACTCATTGGTGACAGACTGACAAGCACTGATTTAGAGTTACTCTTCGTTTCCAGGTTCTTGCAAGCAATTGCTATTTCCAGTGGCAAGTCTCAAGATACCAGTAAATACCTGAAAGAGTTACTTTTTTCTTGGAGGAAAGAGGAAGGGGAAGCATTGTGAGAAGCTATATTTCATTATCTTGGATATACAGAACGGAAGTGAGTTCTGACACTGGCCTTTCCCTGCTTCTGAGATTAGGTTCTCAAGCTCTGTAAAAGTATTCTTCTGGGGCAGTATGCTTCCCTCCAGTAAATATTTAACTAACTGCATCTTCATTGGAATTTAAACAAGGATACCCTACTGTTGACAGCACATACTTATCTGGGTTCTGTGCTTCTTGTTCATTCAAATTCATCAGAAATAGTAGATGATCTGTGGACAGGAAAAGGGTAAAGGCTGGGTGGAAAACAAAATTCATAGACTGTCCAGATCAATTTTTTTTCTTTCTTTCTTTTTTGTCCTGATCTCATGCAGAAAGTCAGCCTGATGTAGATTCACAGGTTGTCTGGTACAGAGGTCACACATGGAACAGTTTGTCACATGCTAAATTTTGTGTTCAGTTTCTTTGCTTCTTAGTGCTATTTGTTGGAGAAGCTTATAGAAGGAGAATAGGAAGCTTGCCTGGACTCTGGCCAAGGAATTGCAGCTGGTCTCCTAATTACAGAAAGACAAAATGATATACAAGTCTGTGGGGATCTGTCAGACACGGATTTATTAGGCAGGATGGAGAAGGACTTAAAGCTATCGCCTCTTCTCAGTCACCTCCTCCATATATAGTGCACGTGCATTGAGGTTCATGATACTTTTGCTGCTATGCAAAAGTCATCATCTGGAGCACCCTTATCATCTCCTTTTTCCCTGCATCCTGCCCAATTTGTGACTCCTCCCAAGTTGCAGTTAATGGCTGTGTAATGCAAGAAATAACATGTAAAATAATTTTATCCATATCAAGATAAGGGATTATGCAGTTTAGGATTGCTAAATGATAATCTGACCACATTTGCTGTCTACTGTGCCTCCCCAGCCATCAGTAAGGAAAACCACATCGATTGCCACTGATGAAAACAAGAGAAGACCCACCTGTGCTGGGTGTTGCAGCACCAGCTAGTTGGAATAGCTACAAAGAATTTTTTAAAAAGATTTGTCAAGAATGAAACTTGTTGATTTATACTGTCTTCTGCAAAGTTTGAGTCCCTGAGTTCTTTGGACACTGCCTGGGGAGGATAAGGATAGCTGATATGGGAGTCTCTGTGCCTGTCTTTTGAAGGACTTGCATGTAACTTCTTTCATTATTTTTTATTATGGGGGGAAAAAAAGAGGTGGGGTTCTTCCAAGGAAAGTGGTCAGAAACCTAGTTGTCATTCATTTCTCCAGTTGCAGTCTTTAACTGGTGTCTCTTGGACTTCTTGCTGCCTTTATCCTCTTCTCACAGCCCAACCCTCTTGCAGGGACTATAGGCAGATTTGTGCAATAAAGGCACAAATTTTTTACTAATACTCTAGTGACTCTGGGGCCACAGTTTGTCCCAAGGTAATATGAAGAAAATTCATAAGAGTGAAGTCCTGGTCCTGCAGTAAGTGACCTAATGCCAATTTTGGTCTAGCTGGGAACATGAAAGAAAATTCATCAGAAAAGAAGCACCTTTTAACAGGAGTAAGCATCTGTTAGGTCCTGTATCCTGAACTAGTGCTTGAGTAGGATAAAGATTTGTTAGAAGTTAAACTTGTGCTTAAGATGCTTTTCTGAGGTTTTTCCACAAGTGGAAAACTGAGTGCTCCAGTTGTGTACTCTGGCTGCAGTATTCTGGAGTGTTTGTTCCACCCTAACATATGTTTTTTGAAGCTGGGGGAACTATTGCATGTAATATCATTCTTCATTTCAGGACACTGTTGATGCAAACCAGGACAGGAAGCTGGCTGGGATCACAGTATATCACTTTTTTGTTTGTTTGTTTTGTTTTGTTTCTTTTCCTTTTTCTCTGGAAACTGCAGCTTCCTGGTATGGTCTTGTCAAAGGAATGAAGAGCAAAAGAATAACTTTCCATCATGAAGTATGTGCCGGTATATTTTAAAGTGTCCTTAAAAGACTTTTCTTTGGACATAATTGAGTGAATTCAAGGACCCAAGAAGCCAGACCAACAAACAGATATCTGTCCTTAACCTAAGCTTTTTTTTTTTTTTAAATGAAAGTCAGCGGTTCATCTCAGTAACATTTCCTGTGTAAAATCCTGGCATGCCTTTTGGTGCTGGTTTGCTATTCGAGTTGTTTGCATTAGGAAGCAGAGTGACCTAAAGAATTAAGCATTTTTTTGAGGAGGCATTGTTCCTTTATGGTGAATATATAAAGTCCCTCCTTCAGCAAGCAGCTGGAATCCAGCAGTGGGAAGCAGTAGGACTGCTCTTCTGCTTTTCTTTAATGTCCCAGTCCTCTTTTCAACTATTGCTTTACTGAGACAGTGCTGTCTTGATTTACCTCAGGGCTGAGGCAAAAGCATTTCCCTCAATGACCTTGAATTTCTTCAGCCTCCTCCATCTGCTGGTTTGATGTTTCGGGCTAGATGTGGTCACCTTCCCAGCAAATGCAGAGCCCAGCAGCTGACTGGCCTTGCTTATAGTCTGTTTGCAGTCCTTGCAGCACACATGCTTTGCTCCAAAAGCTGTACATGGATGAAGGACATCTATTATGTTCAGCAATTTTGGTTAATTTTTACTTAGAATAACAATATTTTTATTCCCTTAGATTCCATTGGGATCATAGTCATGTAAATGCTGGTGTATATACCTCACTGAGATTGAAAATGGTGTCTAGGGTATCAAGATGGAGCCTTTAATGTTCCTTTCTTTGCTGCTGAGGTATCTCATATGTAGTTGAGTAGTTAGCTGCGTACTGAAAATGTTTGTTTTCATCTAGAAAGTGACTCATGCCCAGTTAACTTGCAAGTAGCAGCACCACGAATTCATCACTTCCTAGCTGTCTGAATGGGCATAAAGAGACTGTACCCTGTCCTTGGGGGGCTATGCATGACCTTTCATGCTCTTTTCAAAAGTGTGTTTATTCTGTTCTGAAAAAATGACAACATAAAGTGTTAGTGGTCTTTTTAGGAGGATATAAGATGTCTCCCAATTAAGTGCTATTGCACCTAAATGCCATCTGAGGGGAACAGCCTTGGAAAAGGAGGGTTTTGGGGGTTGCCTCCTCATGCAGTTCCTGTGCGAAGACGGCCCCAACTGAGTGCAGCTATTGTAGGAGCATTAAGCAGTAAATGGCACTTCGTCTGATTCTTATTATGCAATCACATTACCTTCATGTGTGGCCTGGAGAGGGAAGTGGGAAGGGAGGGCAGAGTGAACCAACCCACATACCTCCCTGTTGGTAAACCAGAGTTTAAAATGTGAACTGATTTGGGGAAGAAGAAAACCAGACCAGCATCTGGAGTCTCTGACTGCAGGCTTTTGCCACATTCAAATCCTGTATGTGTGTGGAAACTGGGCTGCATCAGCATGGGAGGATGTGGAGTCACTTGTGCTGCCATGCTAAGGGTCACCAATGTATGGTAGTAGAGAGTGTGTTAAATTTGTTTTGCACTGGCTACTAGTTGTCTTCCTAAAGCTGGATTGGTTATTCTTGGTTATTTATCAATGAAAAATTTTGTTTTGCAGATGAAAAGCTGTCATCATACTTATCTTTCTGCATATCAGTAAGTCATATTATACCAAATCATTCTTATTTAAAATTTGTATGATTGTCCCTAATTTTAACAAATTCTTAATTTGACAGTTGCATTTTTGATATCTTCATGGCTTGTTAATCTATTAGTTTTGTCAAGTTCTAATTTTTGAAAAATTGAGTTATATTTGAAATAGATAAATAATGTATTTATTTTAGCTTGTTGACCAGAATATCTTAAACGTGGTGACTACAAGAGGAGAACAGAGAAAATTTATCAAAACGTGCAATTATTTAACTGAACTAACACAATTTAGTTCAAAAGACCCATGGATGTGTAGCTCCCTGGCCCCTTTCACGCCAGCCAGGTGGGCTGTTCCTGGTGGGAGAAAAGCTAGAAATCAGCAGACCCCTAACAGTCTGTACCCCTGTCTGTAGGCAGTGGAGATTCCTGGTCTCTGTGTCCTTATGAAAAGAGCAAATGATAAGTAAGGAGAACTAAATGATACCTGGCAGCTGTGCAGTGTTGGCCCAAGAGAAATTTACTGTGCAAGAAAAGGAGCAAGTAGACAGCAATGAGTATTTGAGAACAGAGTTCAGGAAAAAGATTAAAATTTGCTAGGTTTTTTAAAGTAAGTTAAAAGGAGGCACACTAAGGTACATGGTCTGAGCACCAGTGATTTGTTGGTTTGTGGGGTTTTTTGCCTTTTTTTTCAGCCTAGTGTTCACAAAATCAATTGTCTTAAGCACTCTACACTCCCCTCATGAACACACTACAGATGTTTGGTGAAAACTTTATAAACACTGAGCAGTCTGTGAACTTAGTCCAGATCTTGACAACAGTTTTATGGACTGATTAATGACCTGTGTTACTGTAGGTGTGGGTTTCCTCTTCTGTCTGCTGGTGGTGTAACTAAAACTTCCACAGATGTGGCTTTTGCAAAAAAAAAAAAATAATAAAACAAAACAAACCCCCCAAAACCCAACAAACCCACAAAACAAACAATGCAGGGATGTGCTTTCTTAAGGCACAACTTCAGATGAGAAAGCAAAATGGAGAACTTCCCTCCCAGAAGCTGAAGAAGGAATAATATGGATGTTATATACCCTATTATAGAGAAATCACTTGTGGCTCTTAAGAACTGCTTATCTTGAATGTTTAAAAAGCAGGGAAAAGCAGAGTAGATGCCATCCATTGAAGCAGCAAAGAGAGCTGTGCTAGTTATTTTAACTCTTGGTTAGGCAAATAGGATTAGCTATGGTAGATTAAAATGATCGGATCTGAATTTTACTTTGATATAAGTAGTAGCCCAGACCATATGTCTTTGGGGAACCCCATCTGCTTTCAGGCATTTTTAGTGGCAAAATGAGATAGTTTTGATACTTTTGTCATCTGTTCTGGGGTTTTTTGGGGTGAGGGAGTTGCCACAGTCTCAATTTGGTCAGTTCATTAAATTCCTGCTGGATTAATATTCTGTAAATGAAATGTTTTGGGTTTTTTTCCAATTTGTCATCTTTACACTGTGTCTTCTAACAGAACAGAGACAGCTTGAAAATTAAATGCTCTAGCAAAAAAGAAGACACCTTAAAGTCCATAATTTCACATATCCTTCATTATCCTCAGAAAAATCTGACGTGACCTTTTTTTTAAAGGAAATAGATTTTTATTTCTTCCCCCCCTCACGCCCTACCCCCCCATTCTCCACCCCCCGACCACCCCCCTTCTCTAACTTATGTAAGTCATGCAGATCTTCCACGTGTTCTTGAAATGCAGGTTTCTCAGTTCCCTTATGTTCTATCGTGCTCACAGCTTAAGCCTTCAGCTAATGACAGAGGGAAGCAGAGAAACAAATGAAACTGTATGAAATAGATTAAACACAGTGAAACAGCCTGGTTGTCCTTTCCTCCAGCACTTCTTTATTTGCTTTAGAATAATTGCAGTGATTTCATTGCAGTTATTCCTGATATAAAGACACTGGTCAGGCATCATTGTGGTGGCCTTTGTCTGTCATGCAAGTGGACTTGTATGTGTTACCATCCAAATTGCTTTAATGTACCACAAAATATCTGGTTTTTTGTTATTATTGTTTAAAGAAAAAACAAATATCCAAGTAAAAGAAAAATCTTACATATGGCTTCATGGTTTAGAATCACCCAAACATGAATCCATGAAGTTTTGTTTTGCACCTAGTTTTGGTGAGAAGGGGTTCATCTCATCACTATCTTAAGCCAGTTCTGCTCTTGACCTGGAGCCTGTGGGGTAAAGTTACTGTTTCATCCACCACCTCATTTGGATCCTAAATGGCTACATCACCTCAGAGTACAAAAAAACAATAGAAAACAGGAAAAAAATACTGATCAAGACTTATAATATAAGGGAAAGTGAAAGGAACTGGTGCTTCTGGTCCCCAGGGAAGAGAGAGGAAAAAGCAGTACAATGGCTGAGCAGTACAAGCCAAGCACAGGAAGAAGGTTGCTGTTTATGGGCTTTCTAGTAGTGCCTACATAAAGCTTGCTGTAGTTTGAGAAACACAATAATACAGAAATAAAGGAGAAATTGATAGTTCTAAATATAAATTTATGCATAGCAGAAGACAAGCTTGATTGTAACTGTTTCTTATTTTCTCAACAAATAAGAATAAATGACAGAAGGCAAGACCAGATCTGCTGTTTTCACTCCATTCCTGAAGAAAAAGTGGCTTAAAGGGGAAAAATCTCTTAAGAATCTTCTGTCTTGTGCATTAATTTATGCTGGTACAAAGCAGAAAGAAGGTGCGATGTACTGTGATGAGTCAAATTTGATACCCAGCCTGCACTTGCATGAAAAGAGACAGTCTTCTATAGAGACTACTTTGAAGGAAGCTGGGTGTTCTTCAGAGGAATAAAGTTTGATTTGTAATCCTGTCTTTAGCACAGGATTCCTGTATTTAAGAGTCCTGGAGAGAGACATTTTGCCTGTTACTTCCAAATAATGTGCTACATGCAAATGGAGTAACTACTTCTGTAATCTGAAATCTTTCGTTTCTGGTGCCCACCCCAGAAACCTGTGGAAAGTAAGCATGAAAAATGGCACCAGACAGTGGTAACCCAGGGAGCTACAGTTACTAGCTTAGGTTTGTAATGATGCAAGGCTTCTTTCCATGCGAAGGCAGAGGAGCTCTGGCCAGGGGTTGAGCTTGGCCACACAGGCGTTGGCTAGAAAGCCCTAGTCTGACTCCTGTTGTGGGGCTGACCACCACCTCCCTTTTCCCATCAGTCTGTGGCTAGCAAAGGGTGATAGGTATTTGGCTTAAGGGCTCCTCAGCTCTTGCTGCCATAAAATGTGAAGATCAATTTCTGTTCCTGCTCTTGACTAAACATCCCAGAAACTCTGGCAGCTGTAGGTGTGGAGCTTTGACAGATCTATGGTCCTCTACCTCCTCTTGCGTGTTTTCATGAGCAACAATAGCAAAAAAAACCCAACACAACCCCAAAACACATAAAAGAAGCAGCCCTCCTGTTCTTCTATCCCTAATCTCCAGTGAAGGCATATCTGGAGTACTGTGTCCACTTTTGGGATCCACAGTACAAAAGAGAGATATACTGGAAAGAATCCAGTGAAGGGCAACAAGGGTGATGAAGGGACTGGAGCACCTCTCCTATGAGGAAAGGCTGAGAAAGCTGGGGCAGTTCAGCTGGGAGAAGAGAAGGGAGATCTTATCAATGTGTATAAATACCTGAAGGGAGGGTGTAAGTAAGGTGGAGCCAGGCTCTTTTCAGTGATGCCTAGTGGCAGGACTAGAGACAATGGACACAAACTGAAACACTCTGAAAACCAGAAAACACCTTACCATGAGGCATGACTCTTGGTTAGCTGACCATTCTCATTTAGTAGAAATGGAATGGCTCATGGTTTTGATAGTTTAGTTCTGTGTACCTTGACAAAGTAACAAGGAACAAACTCAGAATTGTTTGCAGTCTCTGTAAGGGATTTGTCCAAATTAAAATCCTACACTGGAATCACTTTGAAAATGTAGAGCTGAAATGCAAGCTAGACTGTAGATTTTATTTATTCCAGACACAATTAAGTGAAGCCTTGAAACCCAGACATTCCTAGATTTTGAATATTGTTCAAAATCTACATTCAGATATGAATCTTGCATTGGAAGGTTGAACAATTCATGTATCACTAGAGGGTATTTAACAAGGTTTGATTGGACCTGGAAGGTAATGACTGCCGAATATTTTTGATTAATAAAGAGGAGTTAGGGATTTCCTGGGGATGGCCCTGGGGTCGTCTTGTATTTCACAAGTACAGCCTGCAAGAAGAGGTTGCAGACTGTCTCATACATTGCAAAACTCATGCCAGCATTGATAAACTCAGTATGTAGTGAGTGTGTTGGGTGAGCAGAGCATTCCTTTTCTGTATTTAGCACAGTTAAACAAGATGATAGTTTGCTTTATGTAAAAACAACCTTTTCTTGATTTTTAAAAAATTTGTTATCTCAAATTTGTGGAAAAATAAAGATGTAACAATCTGAATTTAAACCGAGAGAAGGGATATGTTTTAATATGTTCCTTGCCAGCCCAACATAGTCAAGAATATAATTCCTGAAGTTAGGCATATTTTTAAGGACCATAATAAAATGAAAAGCAGATATGTGTGACTTCATCCTCTGGGTGCTTTTACTGCTTTCAGCCCGATCCAAAGCCCATGGAAGTTGGTGGGAGCCTTTCTATTATCTGTGGTTGGCTTGGATCAGGCTCTATCTTAGTAATGCCATTATGTCAACAATAATATTTCAGGAAGCTGAAAGGCAGCTTGATAAGATGGAAGAGAGCAGGCAGGGCTCAGAAATCACTGCTTCAGAGTAGACTATTCACACAGGTTTGAGTGTTGTTTAGAAAGCACAGAGCACTTCAGAAAAACAGATCTGCTGCTCCAAATTGCTTAAGGATACTGAAGTCAAAGAGCATCCAAACATTGTTTTGTGAATTACCTGTACTGCATATAGAGTTAATTTTTCATTATATATGGAAAAATGCTATAGAATTGCCCTCTGAGCCTCATCGAAAAAGTACACCAACAGAAACGTTAATTGTAGCCCCCTTCTCAGATGCCAGGAAAGAAGAAAGAGTCCTTGAGGCTGCCATACCCTAGCAAGATATCCTTTTGAGGTCAGGAACATTCTTTTTTCTTCCCTGATCTGAGTGTTCTACCCCAGGCAAGGAAAAAGGAGCTCAAATTAATAGAGAGAAAATAGGAAACAAAAAATGCCAATGCCCCGCTTGTTAATTCACTTGAAATTGGGCTACATGTGGGTAAAGTCCTGTATCTTTCCTGCAGTCTTCGTGGTTGTGGGGAAGAGTCCCTTGCCTCTGTGCCTGGGAGATGGATGGAAGTAGAGTGACCGTGTCTGGCTGGCTTTGCTGTGGGGGAGCACAGCACTCTGGAGGGGGTGCAAGTGGTGCTGGGCTGGGACCAGGGTATGCAGAATTCTGCAATGACCCGGACATTATGAACTTCTGTATATTGGGGTATTAAGGATTACATCCTTAAGTGGCTTAGCTTTGAAGGCAGTGAGTATGGGCAAACAGGACCTTGGAAGCCCCTCGTCCCTGATTCCCTTTTGTCCCTGAACTGGGAATTAAGCCTGGCTCTGCTGCCCTCCACGTGGCTCAGACTGGAAGTGGGAAAGGATGCCCTGTACACAGCAAGGGGAAGAGGAAATCCCTGGCCACATGACTTTGTGCAGATGGTTTTAGGCTTCTCGCATAATCCTGTTCTTTTTCTTCCTTGGGAGGGACCCCACCTCTCCTTTGCCTGAGTGTAAGCATGTGTAGGAGGCTCAGTGGGGGAATCTTGCTGATTTAATTATTCCTTACATGTTGTTTGCCTGTGTATGGGACAGTTGAGCCTGTAGTAATCAATCTTGCATGCTCTCAGAAAAGAAAATGCTGCTTATGATCTAAGCTGTATGCTGAAATGTGGTTATTGGAAATGAATTTTATGGATGAATAGGCTGGCATCATGTTGTCTCTTTGCTTTTTTGGGCTTTTAGTTATTTATTCACAATGCCATACTGGCAAAATATTTTATGTCTTTCTATTTAGCTCGCTGACTTAATTGTCTGACTCTGGAAATGTTTATACACAGATGATAAAATACAGATATTTCTGTGTAAACTGGTTGCTTATTTTTGTTCATGTTAATTGAAAGATTTATTTCTGCAGCATCTTTTTAAAGAATGGGAAAGGAATTTCCCGAACTCATATTATAGGTATTAAGGTAACTTATTTGTGCAGTTTCTTATCCACATTGTGGTTGCTTAGGAACAGAAGTAATAATAAAAATTTTGAAGTCTCCTCCTTCCATCAAACTGGCAGTTTCCTATAGCTGTTGTGTTCCATATGGTAATCTACTAAATATTTACATGTCTTCCCTTATAGCCTTTGAATGCATTTGTAAATCTCTTACTTCTCACACATGGTCAGTGTTTTGGTAATAGAAGTTTACTGTAGGCATTCCTAATTACTACACTAACATTCCTTACAAAGTTTATATGAGAAACTTTGTTCAGGTGTTACAGTTTTGAATGGATTAGAAATTTTAGAGGTCTTCCAATGTTGTGAAGAAAGTAAGACAGCCCTGTTAATTGTAAAATTGTTGCAATTTTTCCTATGTTCAGAAAGGGTAGAATTATGTGAGATAATTACTGCTGCAGAGTGTGTTGATTATTAAGTGACTGAGAAATAATCCATCATATATAAAGCTGCTGTTATTCTGATTCCTTACTAGTAGTATTCCCCTTCATTTCTGTAGGTATTAGAAGCAGGAATATCTTTGAACGGTCTGGCTCTTTAAGTACAAGTGGTGTTTGTCTATAACGTCTCCTGCTGCTAGATTTGGTTTGTTTATACCTGTCATCTGATGTATGGCAGATGAGAATAAAAATCAATAAATAGCTATTTTGCCTCCCCCTCCCCTTAACTTCTCATATGTTGAGATGCTTACAGTTACTCATTTAGCGTTCTGGCTTGAAACAAGGTGTTTGAAATTCCTCCTTAATATAATTTACTTGTTTACTTTGCTTGGTAGGTGCAGTGCTTATCAGCAACATATGTGAGGTTTTTAAGAAATGCTGAGATGATATACCATGGTGTGTATCCTTGTGAAAGCCGGTGCCTTCTGTCTTTCATTATAGGGTGAGGATGATAGAATCTCTTGCCTACTTAACTCATGTGATTAAAATGGGCCACATTGTGATGTTCTTCTCAATTAGCATGATCCTGGGGAGCAAGGGAATCCTGGCTGTGGTAGTTCACATTTTCCTCCCTAATGAGTAGAAAGAGTCTTTTGAGAATTGCTAAATAATTCAGACCATTAGGAACCTGTCAACTGAAACAATGCCCCTCTGACCAGAAAAATGGTTGTGAGCAGTTGGACACCCTGGCAGATGTTGAACTTGTTCTCATTGTTAGCTCTGCTTCAGGCAAATAGCTTTGGAGCCACTTACAGGATTTGTACCTCACTCTATTCTGGCAGTTTGTGTGGGTGTAATCAACGCCATGTTAGCCGGAATTCTTCTAGCTTTTATACCCCAGTATTTCTTTTAGTTAATTTAATGATATTGTAATAAGCTGCTAATATTGCCATTTGCCACTTTTAGTAGATGTGCAAGCCAGCTATAATAAGAAAACACAATCAAGGCTTAAAACAATAAAAAAGGCACTATGGAAACGTTGTAAAGCATAATGTCATGATGTCAAGGACCACAGGATGATCTACTTACGTCGTGTAGTATAAGATTCAATCAATCATTTTTTTTTTGTTGATGATGATCAATGACGATAAAACGATGGCTTAATTGATGCTAAAATTGTTTAATGCATACATGAAAAAACAAAATAAAACAAAACAAAACATTCAATTCAATGTCAATCTATTTGGTAAGAAATGAATATTTTTTCAAATTGAGAAACACACAGTGAGAATAATTTTTTCATTTTTTTCATTTTCATTTTCATTTACACCAGCAGCTAAAAGTAATGGGAAAAAACCAACATTAAATAATCAAATTCCATTCTATCGATTCGT
>JAVSBS010003029.1:6123-19159 GCA_033124195.1 Coracias cyanogaster
CTTCATCCAACATCTCCTTGGCCCCTAGACCATGTCTCAAAAAGCCACATCTACCCATTTCTTGAACACCTTCAGGGATCATGACTCCACCACTTCCCTGGGCAGCCTGTTCCAACACCTAACCACTCTTTCAGTAAAGAACTTCTTACCAATGTCCAATCTAAACCTCCCCTGGGTCAACTCTTCAGCGTAAAAAGACTCTTCAGACCTCACTCATTGGGCAGACTGGTTTACTGGGTTGCAGGGGAGGTAGGTATGGCCATAGCAATCTTTCTTAAAACTAGAACACCAAGTTAGGAGCAGTCTAAGATTATTTTTTGTTTGTTTTTAAGAATCATCATCTACTTGCACTGACTGGTACTGATTGTAGCACACAGAAGTTGTTTTCCTTAAGATGGTAAAAAAAATGTAAAATATTCTGGAATGGCAAAGTGTTTCCCTGTTGGGAAGAAATAGACCACATAATTGTTTCCACAATGAAGATAAATATTCTGTATTGCCTTACAAACTTCCCACCTACTTCCACATGCTTTGCTTTTCAAACTATGTGACATTGCTCGCTTTGTTAAACTATTAACACGCTTGGTGATTTTTAAGAATATGTAAACATTTCCACCAAGTGCATTAAGTGAAGATTTATTTGACAAGTATGCCTGCTTCTTTCCAGGTTTTACTTTTGAAGAAAATAGTCTTTCCTGTTTGCAAACACATTTTTGATAAAAGGAACAATATTTTGTAGAAACTCCTCATTATTCATTGCTTATGCATCTTTGGCTTTGCCTGCACTTCTTATTATGTTTTATTAATTTGGATGAAGCTTACTTCAGGTTTTGAACAAGTAGTTTTCCCAGGGGCTAAATTTACCTCCTTATTCCTGTTCTGTGAAGAACAAAACTTGCAGTCTATCTAGATGCATCTACCGAAGTGTAGCTAGACTTATGATAGTTTCAGATATTCAATTTAAACCTGAAAACTTGAACATGGAAGTCTAAAAATAAGCATTCTTCACTTGAAAAATCTTCACTGGCATTAAGACTTCTTTAAGTTAAAATCCTTTCTACTTACCTGTTTATTTGATGAAGATGTTAACACCCATAACTATCTAGAACAGCAGCAAAGGCCCTTTCTTAGCCATTATACCCACAGACTCCTGCCAGTGTTGCTAGGGCTGGTGACTGGACCACACTCTACAGATTGCAATGTATTGCAACACTATATGCAATAATCATGTTTTAATAAGTACCCTAAAATAATTAAAAGATGAACCATTCCATTACCAGAAAAAACAGTGCAGAGAGACTTGATGTGGCTGCTATAGGCTGGCAGAAACAGAAAATACTACTTTTCCATCATTCCTATATCACCTACTTCAGCTCAGGACACACCTGAATTTATCACTTTTAGGGACATAAAAGTTTTATGTATACAAGGAAGAACAGATTTGCATCTCACTTCCTTGTTTGACTCTTGTAAAGTATTATCCAAGGATAAGAATATACCAAGAAATGTAATTACTTCTGTGTAATTCTGGTTCTCTAAAGTTTAAAGAAGTTGCTTCTATTCACCTGCCTCCCCCAAAAAACCCAAACCAAAAAGTACAGATCTACAGGGAGATCAATATTGGGTATGAGTAATTTGCTCTAAAGAGCTCAGGAAGACTGGGGGAAAAAAAAAATTAAGATGCTTAGAAGCCCATGACAATGCAGGCACAATTTGGATCTTGAAAGCAAAGGTACTCTGTCTTGGGTAATTTCTCCACAGTAACATTTTATAGAAATGGGGTAGAAAAAAACCCCAAAAGCAAAACAGATCATCATGGTATTTTCCTGTCAACTTTAGTATTTCTCTTTGACTGGAAACTCTTATAGCTCTTGTTCTGAACTGAATATTTTTTGTCCCACCTGCTTCCCACAAAGATTCTGGAAATTTTTTTAACAATGGAAAATAAGCCTTTTGGTCAATTTTTCTCATATTAAAGATACTGGTACTAAAAAGAACATAATATCAATTCTGTGAATCTGCTTTCAGATTGACATGTTTCATAACAGCCTGAGATACAAATGATAAGAGATACATCACAATCCCCTTTAAGCCAGCTACAGACAAGCTATCTGCATTTGCAGCACTGAGCTATAGACAAGCAGAGACTTTGTTCTTAAATTACTCTTGAGGGAATTTACTCTCCCCAGAGTAGTGGGGAAAAAGCAGTAATCTGGGTCATGAATAGCAGACACAATCGCTATCCAAGCTAGTGACAGGTCTATGGGAATTCACAGCTCTTGGTTGCAGCCTGCTAGCTTTTCTTGGTCATACAGGTAGCAGAAATCACCAAAAGTCCAGAACTGTGTCTTCATTCTGTGATGTGAACAAACAAGAATTTACATCAGCTGTGTCTCAGTATTGGCTGGCCCATGTGGTCTTTGAAATGGATATCTCCATAGGATAAGAGCTTCAATACTTACATAGTCATATATGTAGTGACGAGTTGCTTTTAAAAACTGAGTTTATTGTGATAGTTCAGAAGAAAAACAGCAAAATAAAGAAATTGTGAAGACTGTGCATAGGTTCTCTTCTGTACTTAATACATTTTTATTTTACTCTTGTCAGCACATATTCCTGTATTCCAGATGGTACTTCCTCGCTTTCTCATTTTGACCTACTCCATTTTAACAGGAGCATTCCCCATTGTAAGACAGCACTAGCCAATGTGACCAGCAGTACCTCACTAGTATTTGTTGCTGTTAGCTCCTGAAGATGGAGCAAGCTTTGTAACATTCTCATGTCAGCAGGAAATCCAGGCTTTTCTGAATTTAAAAGAAAGACAGCTCAAACCAAATAGAAACTTTACATTAAGTTTAGCTCCTCTGTGCTTACCGCTTTGGTTGACTGAGAAAGGATATGACATGCATGGGAGAAATATCAACAACATACAATTTCTACTGGAAAGATCCCTATGTACTGCTGTTGGAGTTTCCATATGTTCCATATATCCCTGGAGCTATCTAGTTTTAATCTATTTTACAGAAAAATACATAATACTAAGGAATAGATACAGAATAAAAATAAATGAAAACATCACATTACTGTAAATAATATAAATTCTCAAATGTGAGGTAAAAACATATAATAGCATCCTAAATTTTAGTCATGCAATGTATTGTCTTTAATTCTTTGCAGAAGAGGCATTCTGTCAGACATCTGCTCGTATTGTTGTCCACATTATAATTTTTTCTCCATGTTTGAGATGAGCTAGAAAAAAGGAAATATAAATTATTCAAATAGTACTTCATAAAATTTGGCATTGCTTGCACAGTCAAAGCCATTGACTGTGAATAGTTATGAATATGATAGCTGTATCCACTCACATAGTAAATGGTGAGGAATACTGCTGATCATGCATGCACACTGCTTTGCCATGATGAGTTTAAATAGCGAATATGTTCTGATTAGATGTTTGAATCTATTTGTAAGATACAATATAAGAAATGAAAACACTATGTTGTAAGAGAGAGAAAAGAAGAAAGAATCTAGAATTAAATAGAAGAGGGTATAATCTGTAACAATTAACTTTTTCACAGTAAATAGTAGGGAAAACCAGTAAAACAGTAAAAAAATAATTACTATAGTATCATCATTACACTGGTTAATATATCATTATGAACATCAGATATTTATATACATTATTTCTATACATTAACAATTTATTCTCTTACCTCAATATTTAAGAAGGATTGCTGACATATGCATAGCAATGAGATGTGTCATTTATTAGAGACTGAGTACACAACCCTCTAACTAAAAAAAAAAAGAGCAAAGAGCTCTTTTTGTCCCATGAACTTTATATTGTCATCAGCATTGTGTTGGTCTCATTTTTCAGTCCCACGGTCCTTACAGCTTTGAATATATTATGAAAAAAACCCTTTAAATTATCTTCTTTTTCCACTCAGCTATTGCCTCTGAAGTTTGGTGTTCCTTCGACTTCAAAATAAGTTTTCTCCAACTGTGCAAAAATATATTTGTACAAGATTGAGGTCTGATAAATAAATTATTAGACCTGTTTTTGGAATTTTCTTTGCAAAAGATTTTTCAGACTTGTTTGGGTTTATATTTTGGGTTTTTTAAAATCTCATTTTATTTTTCTTTTGTCATTGTCTTTTTTACTGCTAGCTATGACGATGAGATTTTGCCATCTTTTTTAAGGACAAAAATATTGGTTGTTTCACTTCAGCCATAGTGAGTGTTTGCAATGTTATTCATACTCCATTGAAACAAAAGTAAAGTAAACATTTAACAGACTATAGGAAGAACTACCCTCAGCTGAATATATCTCAGGCTCTACCAAGCAGGTGTATTTTCAAAAACTGATATGATAGAATTTGTAAGTGAGAAGATCTCATTGTTATAAAATATTTACAAATTTTTAAGAGCACGTTGAGAATCGTCATTTCTAAGTATAACAAACCAGTAAGTGTGATAATTTTCCTGCAATATTTTATTCTGAAATAATAACATCTACCCTACTTGGGCTCCCTAAAGAGTCAAATACTGTTCTTATATTGTACTAGCAGGAACCTGGAATTTCTCAGCTGAGTATGACAGGGTTTGTTTTTGTACACACAAGGTAGGGCATGTCATGTTTTCATACAGACTTCTGTCTGCTTGTTGATAAAATATGGAAAAGCAGAATTCAAACTTCTCATTTTTTATCTCTCTCTAAGATTCTTGTAACTGTGCTATATCACAGTAACACAGTTTAGACTGAGAATATACTTTGACTGTTGGTAGGGTTGATTGAATTCATTTAAATTTCCATGATACTGCTGTAATGCCCAGAAGCATGCTATCAACACAAGTCATGTTTTGATCCATTTATGTTCATCCAGTTTCTCCATATGTGACACTGATTATATCTTTCCTTTATTCTGACGCTGACCGTTTTTCTGGTTTGCAGTTTTTCTGGTTTTTCTGGTTTTACTTTTTGTTTCAGCACTTTGCTAGCTTGAAGATGGAGAAATTTGACAGCAAAGGAAGAAGAACAAATGTTTTCTCTTCTGCTTGGCTTGGGAAATCAAAACTTAAAAAGTGATCTTAATAAAAGGAGAGAAGGACTCATGTTCTGTTTTATGCAACTAACCAGTGTGCACAAAATATTACGGTCCTGTGTAAAAAGACACTTTCAAATTATGTATGTCTTCCACATTTCCTTTCTTGAAAACAAAACACAAGAAAAAAATCACATTGATTACAGAATCTTTGGTATAAATTACTTTGATAGACTCAACCCATCTACTGACATCCAATTCTGTCATAAAACTATAAATGTATGAAAGTTGAACTGAATTTAAATCTTCTGCAATATCGTCTTCATATCCTACCTTTACAGAATGAATTAATGCATTTAAAAATCATCCATCACTGAATGAATTATTTTGGACATAGCCATTATTTTTTTTTCCAAAATGAAACAAAAACTAAGCTTGATGACCAGAATAACAACACTGATTCTGTCAGCAAGTTTACCTATGTATTCCTGTACATACATATATGTAATCAGTGAAAATGCAATTTCATACACATTTCTTGGCTGTCTGCAAAGCTTCAATTACAAGAATTTTTTTCCGTAGCCCATGTAACTATTTTCTACATAGTAAAAGAAAAGTCTTTGCAAAGCATACATGTCATAAAAATGAGCTTTTTTGTAGAATGATTCACCTGCTTTAAACTTCAAATGATCTGAGTTTTCCCAGTGAAGTCAATAAGGTAGTACACAGACATGAATGTATTAATGGATCTGTAGGTAAAGATGTAAAATCATTTAAAAAGAATAAAAAGTATATCTGAGAGTTTACAGAAGTAATTATTTTAGTCAAGCAGCTCTTATAAAAAAGTATTATAGCTCCCTTGTAACAAGAGGTCAGAATACCTGCTTTCAGTCTGTGTTTAGACTTGCATTAAACTGAAAGTAACTTTAAAAATACTGCTATTACAGTATTGGACAACAATGGGCTGTACAAATTTCCAATCACTGAGCTAGTTCCTTACCTTTATACTTACTCCAGCTTCTATATCCTTCATTATATGCAAATTCTATTTCTAACCAGAGGAGGCTGATCTGAAAAAAAGGTTTAGAAAGCTTTGCGTTGCTGGAGTTTCTTCCGTGAGGTACCATTACTCATTTCAGGAGCTCAAGATGTGAAGTCTCTGCAGCCACATCTATGTGAGATCTGCATTTCCGCATGTGCCTGTGGTGCTTTTTTCCTCTGTGCTTAGGTTTCTAGAAACACTAAATTCCCTGCTGTGGCAGGTGTACAGAAAGCTATTCTGTACTACCTAGTTTCTTGTTGTTATTAGACACTTTTTCCACACTCACAGACTTCTAAATGCAACAGTAGGTCTCTCTGATATGCAGAGTAGTGGATTTGATGGTAAATGACTTTTTTCCACCACCAGCTTGAGTATATCTTCTTGCCTTATTAGGAAATACATCACCAGGCATTTTTTGCTTTGGCTCCCTGCTCAGACTAGAGCAAAGTGAAATTGACTTCACGATCTGAGATTTTTATCAGTATAATAATATTGTGAACACACTGGCATCCTATTGAAATCTACCAAATCTTTCTGTTGATGGTGAGCAAAAAAGCAGCTCTATAGTCTAGACATGGCTCATGTATCTAGACAGGCACTTATAACTAAAAATGGGCCTAAAATCACAAAGTATTATTCAGATTTTAGCACAGCCACTTCCAGTGTAGAACCACAGTTTTATCCAAAAGGTGATCCAAATGAAAGATATGAAAATACTGTGTCTGGCTTTTGGAGGTGTTAACTATTTTTTCTGGATTTATCTAACATAATATAGTCAAATAAATTAGCTTGACAGTAATACATGCAGGGATTTCCTGTAATTATGTGGTAAGCCATGGAAGTACTTTAATTTAATGAACTTTAAAGTACAACGGATGAGAGCCACTGGAGTTTAACATCTTTCAGAATTCATAGTTTAACTTTAAATGTAAATCAGTATATTGAGAAGCTCCTCAATACTACAGATACTGTTTTGTCTGTAATAAGTTAATGTACATACTGTGTATGGTCTCTAAAGATGCATGATCAAAAATGAGGAAAATACCTTTTCTCCATTTAGTATAGCCTTTTTATGCAATTAAGGGAAGAGAGTGTTAAAGATCATCAGTTTAGCGTATCTTCCCTGTAGATTTTCAAAGCTATTGTTTCCTTAAATACTATTTTTTTACACTTTACAGGTTGCAGAAATTGCACAGATCCATTTTGGGAATGATCAGTCTGTTTTTCAATACTGTGTCTTTCCAGTAGACAGGAATAACGCTCGGGGTTTTTTAAGCTAATCCAATTACACCCTGGCAAATTTATTGAAGATACAGGGTCAGGTTATTATTTTAAAATCTTTGGAGTGCTACTTTCAGGAAACCTGAATACGAGTTTTAGTCCCTGTTACAGCAGTGTAGCTAAAATGATCCTTGCTGGAATGCAGCTTTGAATGTCAGCTAAAAGCTGAAAACTGCTCTTAGGGTTTTGTCTTCAGCTAATTTTTCATTTAAAGTGCAGCACTCTCACAAGTCTACATTTCATAGCAGATGCTGTTTGTTGGAAGTAAAAGAAAATCAGACATCCCTAATATTTGAAGATGTAATCTAATGGAAATCAAATTATCTCACAAAATCCATTTGCTACTTATTTATAGAGGTGGTCATGAGTTTGTTGATATTTAGGGAGAAAAAGGATTTTTTTATTGACCTCAAATGGAAACTGAATGAGTATTTGCCAGTCCACTCACATATCTCTAGTTGTAACTGTATTTTGAAAGTACTAGATAAGAGACTTATAAATTATAACACGTTCCCCCTTCTAAGAAATCTGTTTGGTACTTGGGAAAAAACACCAACCAAAAAAAAGGCTTTTGTTTGCTTTCTCACTTGTGTGATTTGGGCTTGACAAGTGAGTAAGAAAATTTACCAAGTGTGATTGGCTTGCCAGGATCTTGGGGCATTCAATACTTACCAAGCTGAAGCTGGCATTTACTTTGTGAATCAATAAACAGCTAACCAGCTGGCTCAGAATCAGAAGAGAGCATTGTCCTACTACTTGGTAAGAAATAACTCACATCCATTTAAATCTGGATTATTTTATTCTCTATTAATTCTGTGTGGGTCTCAAGCTTTCTAAATTAATGGAAAATGTATGAGATTACTACATATGAATGGATGGTGCAATCCTGATTCCACCCATGTGATACAATTTCTGTCATTGACTTCAGTGGGCTCAGGATTTCCCATGTAACATGCATGGAGCTTTGTATTTCATAGGCAAAATTATTTTGTCCTGATGACTGACTAGTTTGAAAAGCCTGTTAAGAATTTGAAGTCTTTCAAACCACATGATTGCTATTGAAAAAAAAAAAAAAAATTTGACCTGTGGGCTAAGGCTTAGATCTAAAAGGTATACTAGAATGATGAAGGTAAAGAATACAGTCCACTGCACTGAACTGCCTGGCATCAAAAAATGTGCTAGCTGAAATCTCATCTGGAAGACAGTGTTAAAAAATGTAAGAGCATGGCTACCTTTCCCAACTGCTCTGGCCTAGAACACTCCTACCTGGCCACCTGAGCCCAGCCCCCTGCCCAAGGGACTTGGTGCCTTTGACCAAGCTAAGGCCTGTGTCTTCCACATGCCTGTTTGCAGGTCAAACCAGTAACAAACCTGAGCATGTATGCCACAGATACACGCATGGTCACAGATGTACTCTGCAGCTTTGAGAAAAAGTAAAGGAAGCAGCATTTTTTAGTGTCGAAGTGTCCTGCACCCTTCAGTTTCAAAGGACATAGATCATGGCATTCAGCAACTCTCAAGGCACAAATGATTCAGCCTGTCCTACTTTAGCCAAAAACCTCAGATCTTCAATAAGCTAGCCTAGTGCCCTAAATATATCATATCTTTGTCCTCTAACAACATTATTTTGATTACATATTTGCATTTGTCACTCTTTTGATATCATAGTCCTTGCCTTTATTTTCCATCTTACAAATTATAGCCATTATTCTTCTCTGTCAGATGTTAGACTGGTGGTTGCTGTCACTGAGTTACAACTGTATGTCCCACTGTGATCTCCAAAAGCAGTTTCATTTAAAACAATATTGGTTTTCACATTATTTTGTTCTGCTGATGTGGTTTGCAGAGCTTTGCAGCTTTGCAGAGGTTTATACATAAAACATTAATTACTTTTTCATCCTGAGAAGTCAGAGTTTTGTTGATATCACTTTAATAACTGATGATACCTTTTATTTCAGCCTCTTTGCTTCCAGATTCCTATTTCTAGGGAAGGATAGCAAGAAAGATTTCTTACAAAACAGCTACAGAATATAGAAGCCTCTGCCTATGAGACAGCAGTTTGAGCAGAAATTTCCTTACCTGGACTTTAGAGCCCCATAAACCTACTCCCATGTTGTTATTATGTGTCAATATGTCTTGACCTGTTTAGTGCTGTATACTCTTGATAATGTTTTCGTATTTCAGGTCTGCGGAATTGCTCACTCCTGGGCTCTGCTTTGTCCTGTTGTATATCTTCTTTTGGACCCCAATCAGGTTTGTGTGCTTTGCATTAAAATGACTAAGTTCATTTCAGAATCATCTTCTCTGTAAATAAATAATATTAGAGCTTTTTCTCAATAGTACTTGAGTGTCAAAAGATCCACAGCCAATGCGTTACCCTTCCTCAGTGGAGTCTTATGTTTTAGAATTTTACCTTCAATTCAGAGTTAGAGAGCTTCTCTGCTGTGGCAAGCTAGATGATTCAGGATGTCCAATGGAAAATTATAGTCATTCATCAGCTAAGGCTAGGGAGTCATCTTTTATTATAAAACCTTCAGTTGCTGGATGATTGTAAAGTACACCAGACAGAAATACTCCCATTGTACTCCTAAGGGACTTATTGCTTCACAGGAAAGAAAAACAGTGATACTGAAGTTTCCTTTTTTTTTTTTTTTTTTCTTTCCTGCCACTCGTCTTATTTTTTTCTCATTTTTTCTTTTTTAAACCATAATCTTCCAGAATACTTTTAAATAGAGGAATCTGAAAAAAAAAATTCCAGGTTATAGTCCGTGCTTGTTCAGTGCCTGCTTTAATTTCCGAAGAATTTGACAGTTATGATGAATATAAGCTTCCAAATGTCTAGAAAGATTGGAAGTTGTGTTTTCTCAATTGATTGCTTTGGACAGAGACAGAAGAGATAGTTGGCTGTAGCTGTTTCCTAGTGGGAGGGTGAAAAAATGAGGAAACTCTTTCCTGACAGAACTGTTTGGTTCACCGCAGGACAATGAAAAAGTTTTGATATGAGTTGCAATAAAGCATATAGATTCAACAGTCATCTCAAGCACTGTGAGATGATTGCTATTATCTTTGCTAACTCTTTCTGTGTTTAATCTGTTTCTTTGGATTCTTTATATTTATGGGGAAGATAGCACAGATAAATGGGAAAGCAGACTTTCATGAATTGAATCTAAGCAGCAGTTGCTTTTAACTCTAGTCAGTCACTTAGTCATCACTTTAAAGATCCTGCTAAAACATTGGAGGGTTTTTGAAAAAGTCTTTTAAGTAACTAGAATGCTGTTCACGTAGCATCTTGTGTAGAAATTTAAGTAATTGTGCCTTTACCTGAAAGGACCTTAAGTATTTACCCAGGTGCAAAAGTAGAATTCACAAAAGTAAAGACATTAGAGTAGGAGGTATGGACTTGCATCAGTTTATTTACCTGTCTGAGGGTTACACCTAGATTCTAAAATTGCTTCTTTTACATAATTGTCTACATCTTTGGTGGCATAATGTTCTTGAGCTAGAACACATCTACAGAACAGTAACACAGAGATTAATATCTTATTTTCTTTCTGAGATTATTTAGTTCACTATTTTACCAGTATATGCTAAACTTAAGGCTTGCAGGAGTGGAACAAACCAGCACAGATGATTTTGTTCTACATAACATGAAATAAGTAATGGAGTGAGAGAGGAAGGGATGCAATTATATATGAATAGCATTCAATGGACATGATCCTCTTTTGGCAGAAGACACTGTCTAGATTTAGTTTTATCCCCATTGTACACTTCAGGGTGGAATATGTAGTGATGTAGGAACAGACATCTCCTCACTCCATAGCCTCTGCTCAGACAGTTTTACAACCTGGTAATGAAGGCATTCTTCAAAGAGAGGGAAACTGCAGTACTGAATCCCTGAAGGATAAAGATTTTAATGAAAGGAAAAAGCAAAATAAATTCTTCCTTCAAATGGCAAAAGGGTTAAAGCAGAAAAAGGAAATTGTTAGGAATTTTTTCCCAAGAGCTAGGAGAATATTATCTTGAACAACTCCATAGAGATGAAAAATGTCTTTTAATTTACTTCTTCTATATGCCTATGATAGAGGCTAGCGAATGTGTTACGTTAGATATATCTCTTTGGAATTCGGGTAAGGAAAGGATAAAGTGTTTTCAATGTTCTGGAGCCTTTTTGGGTTGTTGTTTTTTTTTTTTTTTCCCTCAGATAGGACTGTATCGCTTCAATGCTAGGTCAGCACTTCATTAGGTAAATGCACCACAGAGCTATTGTGATTCTAATCAGATTGAGCTTGTAAATTAAGGAAATTCAGACTTAAGCTGTGCACATGAAAAATTCTAATATCCTGAGGTAGAAAAGAACATTTTTAAGGTACTACACACGTGACACCAGAGACTTCAGTAGTCATATAATTAAGACAAATGCATCAGGTCTTTGAAAAAAATTAAAGTTTGAGCTTTGACTTTCTGAGGTACTCACTTTCCCCATAACATGAAGAATTGTAACTTTTTCCTAGTAAAAATTCACTCTTTACTACCATTAGTGTTATTTTTCTTAAAACACAGAGACTGACGAATAAATGTCTGTTTGTGTATATGAAAAGGGACTTGTTTCTCCTTTTTGTCTCTCTACATTTTTTTTCTCCCTCCTTCTGGATGTAGCTATGTAAAGGTAAAACATTCTTCTTTTCATTTTCCATGTGTAGCATTGAGTTGTTCATAACTGCGTGGTCTCTAGTGCCAGCCTGTGCCTATCTCTTACCACCCTACAACTATACTGCTCTGTTCTGCACTCTACATCTCCATTTCTTAAGACTCCTGGTATCCAGGTCTGTATTTCTCTGCATTGTAACATCATATGAGAGTCATAAATATCTCATAATACATGTAACAATTGCTTATTACTGCTGTCTATAAAATTTATTATTGTATCATACAAAAATAAAGCAAGTTAGCCATAGACACCTGCTCAGTTAAAGACATTATGTCACAGGTAAACCAAGAAAAATTAAGTTGCAGCCAGGTCAGGAGAAGTTTAGACAGAGAAAGTCTGTCAAATCACAGTCCTGGAGCCTTGCATATTCTGTACAAAGCTTATGTCCTGTTATTACCTACGACAGGCTACACTGTTAGCAAAAATAATGGTATCTGGTTTTGATGTACAAATCAGTAACTGCCTCACAATGTACATAGAACATTTAGAGTACGAAGTGAAGAAAATAACCACTTGTACTGAAACTACAGAGGGACTATATGTCCTTATATGTTTGCTTTTGAAAACAGTAGAATCATGTTTTAAATTCTTACAAATAAGCCCAATGCAGATCTAACACACTGTCCAAAAGGACAGGAATCTTCCAGAAAGGAGGAATCCTAAGTGTCATTATAGTGAATGGATCAGTGCTGAATAATAAAGTGACCTAGCAGCACTGGTTAATATAACATACTCAATATCCTTCTCAAAACCTTGTGAAACTAGTATTAACCAAAGTACATTAAATAAGCATGGCTGGGTAAGTGTGCAGCTGATGAGATATAGTGTTCTTTCTCTAACTTCTAGGTGTAATAAGAAAAATTCCTGTAGGATAAAGGAAACTTTTAATGAAAATTTTGAAAGGTTGAGGGTAGGTGGAAGATAATCCACAACTTCCCTGCTATCATAAAGCGTAGTAGTAAA
>JAVSBS010003031.1:0-21800 GCA_033124195.1 Coracias cyanogaster
ACATCTCTGAAATCAAAATGTACCTTATGGCAGTTGAGATCTTTGAGTCAATCAAACACAATTATTCCCTTCATCCTGGGGTCCCACTCCCCACCCCTGCTAGGTTCAACAATGCTCTGAATAGAATAAAAATTTACCTCTAAGTAAGCAAGATGTAAATAAATAGTTTTTATCAGGGACTGCTTTAGTAAAAACTGCCCCATTGTCAGAAGGTACAGTTTTTAAACAGCAGTTTAATGAAGTTGTACATTTAAAAACTTGAATTTTAATGTGCTTTTGTATTTTTACTTTTCAGGGAAAAAGTGCCTAAACAGCTTTTACTATTAAGTTAAAGAAAATATGTTCACTTGCTATGTTGGGGGGGGAGTGAGTCATAACTTAATGTTTCAGGTGCTTGGTAGAATTTTCAGAAGCTCCTGTCAGGTTTTGGATAACAAATGTTTTTGAGAAGGTGCCCCCATGACCTTCAATATGTAGCGTTTAGGGGTTTTGTTAGAAGCTGTAGGTCTTATCTTTTTGGGTTTCTTAGTTAGATCAAAGAAGTTTTTTCTGCTGTTTTAGCTTTGGCCGTTTTTTCATTCTAATGAAACTAACCAAAATCTTTTCTGTGAGTGTATTGGCTCCACTAAAATCTAGGGTGGTAAATGTAAAAACATTTTTGTAGATATATTTTAAGAAAATAATTCTTTTTAAAAGAATTTGCTTGCTTCTGAAGATGCAAGCTGTATACATTTCTAAATCGCTATGTGATACCGTGACTTTAAGAAAAGTTTGAAATGAGATGCCTTTGGTACAAATAAAAAAGTGGTACTTTCTCACCTGGTTGTATTTGGCATAGCAATATGTTTCATTTATTTGTGATAAGTTAATCTAGGTTGTCAATTTCAAATTGAATTTGAACAGGCTTGTTGAAATGCTGCATATATAAAAAATGCAGATGTAGGTAAATGACTTTAAAAAAAAATCTGTAGTTTTATCCTAAGGGAACTTGATTCAACAGTAGAAACATATGATCCTGTCAACTACAACTTCACTTAATCTTCTTCTGTAGCCCAACAGTTTGTCTAGTTTGTGCAAAGAATGTACTTGTCTGGTAGACTGTGGAGGAAAAGAAAAGGTGACTCCTCCTTTGAACCTTGTGTAAAGTCAGTTCTGCAGGCGCCTGTTGCCTGATAGGCCAGGAAACACTGGAGGGAAGGGTTCATGTCGTTCTTGCGTGCCTTATGCAATCATATGCTAAGATTGCTAAAAATGCAATACCGAAATAACTTTAGCAATATTCATAGACTGTTTGAGGTGACCATTGATCTGCGGTGAGGCAAAATATAGCTACTTTTTAACTGTATATATTAGATTAAAAGGTGTTGGGGTGGATCTTGCCTCATGTGACTCAAATAAAAGTGGCATTATGGAGTAAGCTAAGGATGCTTCATATGGAGTTCCTGTACCTTTATTCTTTAGGAAAAAAAAGGAGGTTTGAATGCTTTTTCATATTTTAATGAATGAGACTAATAAAGCATGAGAATTTAAGATTCTTGGGTGAAGTTAATGCTAATAATGAAGCACAAATCCTCTGTGGAACCTGAGCCTAGTTGTATCTAAGTGGTTTTGAAAACTGCTGTCTTAAATGTGCAAATACTGGCAATAGGAAGTATTTGCATTATATATAATTTGACAGCTTGCTGTGTTGAAAATGTTTTGGGATATGTGTTGACTACATCAGAAAACAGCTGTAAATTAACTCCATTATACAGGTGTCTAAACTACGGCATACCCATGAATGAAAAAAATCCATCTTATTTGGAAAATGTGATAAAGCTCCACAGAATTTTAGCATTAAGAAATTAATAGTTATTTAACTGAGAAGACCAGAAAATTGAGCAATAATCCTATAATCTTTGTAATTTGAGGAATTTAACTACAATTTATTTCAAGTGATGTGTCTGGCTATTCTGCCGGTAGACTCTGAACTTGAACTGTATGTTTTAAACCATTTGATAGGCTCAATGACAGCAATTCAGTGACACAGCCAGGTGGGACTGCTGCTAGCTAAACTAGGGGGGCAATAAAAAAAAATAGTACTTTCCTGGTGTATTTTTAGTTCCCAAGTGTGTTTATCTCCCATTACCTAAATGAAATTAATAGGAAAAAACCCCAAACAAACCCAAACTTGCTCTTGGGAGTTCTTAGCAATAACTGCACCTTTGATAGCGAGCTGGTTACTTCAGGGTGGTTCATGGCACGTGTCGCGGTCCGGGTGGGACCATATTTCAAAATAATGGGTCGGTTTACCACATCATGGCACACAGTTTGAGATGCTGCTGCTTATTTGGGGAAGAAAAAAATCAACCCCCTCATTTGGAGGGTTGCTTAAAGCTATGGTGTGTCACTTTACCGCTTCTTTTTGCAGTAGGAATGATGGCTTAAGCCTGGCAGAGAAACTCTTCTCCAAAATCCAGCCATGTTACATTGACAACATCCTGAAAAGTGCTCTTCATCCCGGTTCCTCTGAACAGCATCTTTGGAGTTACGCTGGCACTCTCTGCTTTATCTAGATGAACTTATTGAATTCAGAGATACAGGAGGCCAGGCTTTTTATTTCGGAGTTGGAAACAAGATTACAAAGAAAAAAATAGGCTACAAAATCAAATTCTAGATTGCATTTAGCAGTAGGGTTGTTTTTAACTGTTTCTGTATCCTCTTACTGGATTTGGTGTATTCTTATTGAAGAGTCTTCTGACAGACTCTTGTATTGCCTCTTTATTCAGATCCTCCCTCTTCAGATTGCATTATATACATTTAAGTTGCCTGTCTTTCTGTTTTCATGTAAAATAATGTAAAAATACACAGTGTACCTGAGCTGTGGTACATCTGTAATTGTTAATACATTTTAAGATATGGGACGGACTAAATGATGTGCTCTCAACACACATGATGGAACAGTGTCAGAGTACTTTGCCCAAGTTATCTTTGTACCTGAATTTTTTGCTGCTTTAGCACCTCCTTTACTGGGTAGACTTCCTTCTGGCTTGCTATAATTTACGCTGTCACCTGCATCCGAAAGAGCTGAAATACTGTGTTTTGCACGTAACTGGTTTCATTTGTTTCCTGTGCTATATAGCATCACAAAGCTTCCCCCCATGGTACCTCAAACTATTTTTGGAGTTAAATTACAACCATAAGCCATGGAAATTTGCAGCATTAATTTAAAGAATTTGTGTAGTACCTGGATTATTTTAACTTAGTTGTCTTTTATTCTGTTCACAGTAACTGACCATCTGAAGGAAGAGAAATTACTCAGTGGTTCTTTTTCAGATTAGCAAGATATAACTTAGTTTGAGTGTCATCTCTTTTTTTTTTTTTTTATTTTTCTGCTTTGGAAGTCTGAAGTGATAGAACAAATGTAATACTAGTTTCAAAAGGGTATTCCTAATAATGCTGGCAAAACAACCTAATAATATATTTGTCAGTCCCCATGTCAGAGGAGCTTTGGGAATAAATGGCCTATAATTACTGAATACCAAGAAGCTTCTAAACTATTTCTGTAATTCCTTGGCCTGAAGAGGAAAGAAACTGCTTCTAATTCTTCACTATTATGTAATCCAGTGGTATCAGCATTGCAGTAAATATACATAGAAAAAAAATCTGAAACGCTTGCATTTAAGTAATAGTGCGAGAAATTACTATTGATTTTGTAAATTCTTAAGGCATGGATGGGAAACAAGCTGGAAGATCACAAACCCAACAAACGACAGGCATGCAGTTAAGTGTTGTGGTTTAACCCTAGTAGGCAGCTAACGCCGCGCAGCCGCTCGCTCGCTTCCCCCTGCGGTGGGATGGGGAGAGAATTGGAAGGGTACAAGTGAGAAAAGTCACGGGTTGAGATACAGATGGTTTAATAGGTAAAGCAAAAGTCGTACATGCAAACAAAGCAAAATGAGAAATTAATTCACTGCTTCCATCAGCCGGCAGGTGTTCAGCTGTTCCCAGAAAAGCAGGGCTCCGTCACGTAGAACCGGTGCTTGGGAAAACAAATGCCACAACTCTGAACGCCATCTCTCTCCCTCCCTCCTTCTCTCCCCCAGATCTTATGCTGGGCAGGGCATCATATGGTGTGGGATATCCCTATGGTCACTTGAGGTCAGCTGGCCCAGTTGTGTCCCCTCCCAGCTTCTCGCACACCCCAAGCCCACTTGCTGCAGGGCGGTGTGAGAAACAGAAGGAGCCTTGATGCTGTGTAAGCACCACTCAGCAACAGCTAAAACACCAATGTTTGTGTCATCACAAATCCAGAACATAGCACCATAGCAGCTACTATGAAGAAAATGAACTCTGTCCCAGCCAGAACCAGTATGTTAACAAATTGAGACGTGACTTGGGTTTATTTATCCTTTTTATCTTTACAAAGAGTGAATATATTAGTTTTTTTGCTGATGCAGCTTGATATTTTATGGCAGATAATCTAAAAACTTGAGGACAATTATAGGTTTGTGCATGATTTTTCTTAGCTGTTTAAAAAAAAAAAAATCTACAAGCATAAACTTGCTTGTTTTAAAGCAATATATCATTGTATGTCAGGGTAGTTTGACATTTGTGGCTTTAGGGGTTTAGTTTTCAACACGTGCTCTCCTGCTTGGGCTCTTCTGGGCAAGCCTGTGCCAAACCTGACCTCCCTGGTCTAGATCTGTTGCTAAGGTTTCTCCTCTGTTCTTATCTTTTAAATGAAACATGTTTATTGGTAGAAATTGTTCTCTTGGGTATTAAGTTTATGACAAACATGCTTCAATTCTCAAATACAGAATCACCAATGTTGCACAGGTGCAGCATTTAAAGCAGCTTTAAAGTTTCAAATGTGGTAGTGGTGGAGTTTTAATGCTGTATACCACAGTTGATAAAGCAGGGAGAACTATTTACCAGACAGAGACATGAAGGGAAACGTAGATTTGCACAGGAAAGCTTGGTTTTTCCCAGCAGTGGACTGGAAAAAATGAATGTATTGCAAGTCAAGAACTGTTTGGGGCTTGTTTAGGCGTTGGTTATTAGATAATCTTATATTCCACCGTTGCTAGTTCTGTCTGTAATGTTACTAAAGGGAATGGTGGTGTATTTCCTAAAATAGTCATTGTAAACAGAACTTGGATCCTGTGTCATCTGTCATTTAAACAACCTTACCCAGTGCTAGTGCATGGGAAAGGCTGTGCGAGCTGACATCTTTTGTGGCATATTTTGTAATTTTTTGGCACAGGTGAATAACATTGTGCTTTGAGTTAAAGCATGACAGGTGTATGTCTTTGTTGCTTCTTGGTCCATTGTTTCAGAGATTAGTTGTTTTAATAGGTCATTTCACTAGACATTGTGTAGGTGAAGTGTCCGAATAATATGGATAAGAAAACCATTTACTTTTAGTTTTTTTAAAAAATTAATTAATGTATGGAAGAAAGAAGTCCTTGGAAAAGTCTTACTGATGGAAGTCAATGCTTGGCTTTTCTGCTGAACTACAGTGATGCTTAGGGACTTAGTGAGGGTCCCTATGGTGGTGGTGTTTGAGAATTGTACATCTTCTACTACTAAATGCCTGAGCAGAATTGACCTTTGCAGAGGCTTTTAAATTCACATCAAATTCTGTGTTTCTAGATGAAAGAATTTCAGATGTTTTTTATGTAAGTCTAAAACACCCACTCTTATAAGACTGAGAAGTAGCCTGTTGCTTTGAATAATAGAATCATTTATGTTGGAAAAAACCTTTAAGATCATCCAGTCCAACCATAAATCTCTGTTTTCTCAGGTGTTTGAGGTATTTTGTAAGCTTGTGGTTTCTCTGAGGTTTCTGAATGAGCGGATCGAAACTTATCAGTGTCTTGTTAATTTTCCTCTGTGTTGTCTTGCAAAGACATGAATAGAAGGTCCTTGTGCTCACTTCGCCCTCCAAGGCCACAGCTTCAGCTTTTGCTTTGGCTGCCTTGGGAGCGGTGGTGGGATCTACATTTTCCTGGGCTCAGATGTTTTGTTGTCACGGGTGAATTTCCATGTACTCTCATTCCCTGTTAAAATGAACTTACCTTGCTACTGGCTGATCATGCATTTGACTTAAACCAAACCAAAATCCACAATTTTGGAAAGGGAGATATTTTACTTCTGTATAGAAATACTGTTTCTCATAAAATTGTGCATATGCGTTTCCTGTGATGTTTTACAGATCTTCTTATGCCAGTCAGTAAAACATCTGGGGGCACGTACATAGAGTCTTGAAGGATTGGAGAGAGACTGCTGACCCCTCGCTTTCTCTGGGTAGCTGCCTAGTGTGTACAAGATGGGGCTTTTATTGTCACTGGAGTAGTAACAATTGGATAAATCAAGCTAAAGCTTAAATTTTGCAGTGACTTTTAAATTTTTGTCTGCATCCACTGGAGAAAGTTTTTAAGTAGACACGCAAGTTTTCCCTTCCTTATACCCTCATTCCTTGCTTTAGCTTGCTGTATAAAACTAGAAATATGCCATCGCTCTCTTGAAACGTCTGTGAGAAACTGAGAAAAGACAGATTCGACTAATAATTTATTCCAGTGAAGTGCAGAGGGGCCCCGTTGAAGGATCAGTGATGGGTTGTACCAGGCACTGGAAGGTGTTCCTTACCCAGATTTCTAGACGCAATCTCTCAGAAGTAATTTGACACAAGTGGTGTGGTTACAGCTGTCTCCAGTTGGGTTATATCTTTTGTCACTACTTTTCCATAGTGTCAAAAATGGAAATAAATACAGAGAAATAGGAACAGCCATTTTTACCACTTCATGGTTCTTTCTGTAGAACTCATTTAGTATCTGCCATAAATGAAGTTACGATGCATTGGCAAAGAAGACAACCAGCAGCAATCCTTTTTGATTGTATTTTTGTGTTGCCTATGCTATATTCATGTGACAAATCTCTTTTTTTTTTTTTTCTTTTCTTTTTTTTTTCCCCCGCACTTAAAGCAGGAAAATCAACAAGCTGGGAAGATGGTGGCTGGGGAGCCTGGGATGAAGCAGAATTACAAGATCCTGTAAGTTTGTATATATGAGTTTTCATTGCTAACTTGCCTGTTCGAAAAGACTCTTCCACTTGCTTGTGTGTGTGGTGGGGTTTTTTTGACTCCCATGTAGTTATCACCTGGGCAAGAAGGATCTTGACCAGTGTTTTAAATGTGACTCCTTGTTTGTCCCTTGTGCCTGTAATCGTTTCTAAATATAGCTTGGATGTTACCTATTGTGATAATAACCCATCTTCTTGTATTCTGTAGTTTTTTGTCTCACTAGAGTATGCACACACCTTTCTGTGCTGCTGCTGCTGCAGCTGGGGGCGTATTTTTTGTCCTAGAGCTAGCTAGAAAGTGTAGGGAATGGCAGTGGAGTTATAATCATCTACCATGAATTAAGATAAATCAGAAACTCCTAAATCACAAACCACTGACACAAGCATCTTTCTAATGATTAAGTAGTATTCTCTTTACCTGGTGATATGCAGATGCTGTTCCAAGAGGAACCAAGTTACATATGTAGGATGGGGCAGCACAGTTGCTTTTTTTTTTTAAGGGGGAAGGAAGAACATCCCTCTGCCCAACTAGTTCAACTAAGAATAACGTGGCTAGTCTGTTAATTGTTGGTAAATCTGAGAATTCTAGCTACCAGCTGACTTGCGTAAGACATTAGGGAAACTGTGTAGAAATCCTCTGCATCTGAATGAATCATCTGAAGAGAATTGCTTGATTAATTCTCTGTTAGAGCTAATGGGGTAGACTGCAGAATCCAGACCTCACCTTGCTAACAATCCCCTCTTAGCTGCTGGCTTTATCTCGGTCTGTAGGAATTGTGCCCATGGAGCTGGGCAGTATCCTCCTAACTACTTACTTCAGCAGGAAAACTGATCTTTCAGCTGAGGTAGCAAACAATTTGAAACGAGCATGGTGTCTCCCAGGGATGAATCACTGATGCTGATGTCAGGGACTGACAAGAGTATAAAAACTTGTAAATAGGGTGGGTGTTCAGCTCCACTATAATTGCCATGAAATGAGTGTGTTTCTCAGGCTGCATTTTTGTTAGATATGCTGTAGTGTTCGTAACTTCCTTCATGAGGAGAACAAATGCTTTGTTTTCTACTTATGTTGTAATTGGATAGAACCGGCAGCTGTTGCTAAATTGAAATTGCCTTATTTTTTCCCTTAAAAATGTCAAACTCTTCTGCCAGGTGATTCACACCCTTCTTGCTAAAGACCACCTCCTCCTCTGCTTACAAGTGTTCTTCCAGCATTGCTAGTAGTTCCAGTTCAAACCCTTCAGAAATAGAAAACCTGTCAATAGCAAACAGTTCTGTGTAGGAGCATGTAAATATGTGAGTCTGTATGTTTAAACACACACCAAAATGGCCGCATCAGTCTAGCACAGAGTGAGAATTACTAGTATAATACAGCAATGAATTCCTTTGTTAAAACTTTTAACTGTTGATTGATTTGCATTATAGTTGGTGTAAAATGCGTCTTCTTGGAATTACTTGAGTCGTCTGGACATATATCTGTTTTATAGAACATAGCAACTTTCTCAAAAGTATTGAAAATTTTGAAAAGAAGCAACAATGTAGAATTTTAAAAAAGTTTTCTTTCATGAGATGCCTTTTTATAGAACTGATGAGCTGGTTTGTAGGGATGATGTTGAAATCTTGTTTTAAAAGACGGAATTATTAAAATCAGCATTTATGTTTAAAAGTAGTTTCTCAGGACAAGTTTGGTGCTTTTCCTATTTTAGCTTATTTTTGTCACTAGTATAAGATGGCCATATTTTATGACTTTAGATTTTGAGTTCTTTGTTTATACATGTGGATAATTTTAAGTTCTCTCTCTGAGATACTATTTTAATTTCTTTTAATCTTTAAACAAGCCTTTCTTTTCTGTTTCTTTTTCCTAAGTTTGAAAATCATTACATTAAAAATTAGTACAAGGCTTTTCTTTTGGTTTTGGTTATGTGTTTTGCTATGATTCTATGGTACATTTATCTCTGTCACAAGGAGTTTAAGTTGTCATTAGTATCCCAGAAAACTTCGCCTTTTTGTAAAGTCTTGAAAAATGTCAGTAATCAGGGAGAAATTGTTACATTCATCAACAAACAAAAAAAATGACCTGAAGATGGGTTGTCCTCTTGCACAAATCAAGAGAGTGTGTACAAAGGTAGTTAGCAGCACGTTTCTAGTGCACTAATGTAGACCTTATGATGGGTACGCAGGGTATTCTTACGTGCACAAAGTGGCTGTTTTTATGGTACAACCTTATGAAAGGAAATAAGTACAATTAATAGCTGGTTAAGAACTTGATATTCATATTTTTCCTACAGTTTGTGGCTTTTTTTTCTGTTGAGAATAAATGTGTATATTTTTAAGTAGATGGAGCTTTATTACAACAGAATAAATCACACGGAAGCAGAAAATGATCACACACTGAAGTCAATGGGTTTTTGAGATACTAGAGGATGGGGTAATATTTTGGAGAGCTAGAAGGAGGTAGGGTTGAATATATGGCTATGGGAATGGAGGCTGTGGACAAGGGAAGGTGTTTGTCTTGCTGTGATCAGAGTAAGAGGATGGAGCTAAGGAAAGCAGGAGTATCATCTCTGAGAGACCTTACAGAAGTCTGTTCAAAACCTGTTACCTGTTTTCTGCCTTTGAACTGTTAGCAGGAGCTACCTTGTTTGTGCTGTAATCCAATGTTTGGCTTCTTGCTCCAAAGAAAAAAGACATCATCTTGTTGCTTTTATATGTAACAATGGTATCTAAGTCTTTACTTACCATGCCAGCCTTGATACTTTCTTCATATGTGCGTATATTTACTTAGTGCTGGCCAGTGTATGAGCTTGGATAAATCATTTGAGTATGGATTCTAATAAGAATAGGTAAAGAGATTCTTTCCAGTCTTTAATCAATTATAATAAAACTTTAAATCTCTTTCTTCTATTATCCCTTGGTGAAAAGAGATGATGTTGAGGAGTAGAGTTAGTGATGAGTGCTGCTTTGTTTTCCGATTTATAGACACACAGAATTAGTGCAAGGTTGATGCATTTGTCATGATTTTTTCATATAAGTTAGATCTGTAATGACTTGTTAAGTAGTAGTCCGTTCAGCGCTGATACCAAGGGCAAGCCAAGTTGTTGTCCTGAATCTTGCAAGTTCTGCTATGTTGAAAAATTGTTGCATACATTGACTAAAGCCTTACCTGTAGGAAGAAGAGGAATCTAATTCCAAGAACCAGAGAAATCACTGGCTTCAGGACTGTGTGTTGTCCTTATCACCAACAAATGACCTTATGGTAATAGCTAATGAACAGAAAGCAGTCTTTTTAGTGCGTAAGTATACATTTTACTAAGTATTTATTAAGTACTAAGATTTATTTCATAGAATCACTAAGGTTGGAAAAGACCCCCAAGATCTTAAAGTCCAACTGTCAACCCAACAGTACCGCAAACACTAAACCATGTCCTGAAGTACCATGTCTACGTGTTTTTTGAACTTCTCCAGGGATGGTGACTCCACCTGGGCAGCCAGTTCCAGTGCTTGACCACTCTTCCAATAAAGAAATTTTTCCTAATATCCAGTCTAAACCTCCCTGGTGCAACTTGAGGCCATTTCTTCTCGTTCTATTGCTAGTTACTTGGGAGAAGAGACCAACACCCACCTCTCTACAACCTCCTTTCAGGTAGTTGTAGAGAGTGATAAGGTCTCCCTTCAGCCTTCTTTTCTCCAGACTAAACAGTCCCAGTTCCCTCAGCTGCTCCTCATTAAGACATGTTCTCCAAAGCCCTTACCAGCTTCCTTGCCCTTCTCTAATTTCCCCCCCGACTCCAATCTTCTTATCCTCCAAGTCATACCTTCAAGAATTTTGGGGTATTTTATAGTACACATCATGCATTTTCTAGGCACTGCTTGGCAAGTACTTAATTTTGCCGTTACTTCTCAGCTGTATTTTGATCTGAGAAAACTATTTTATCATCTATAACTAATATATACTATAACTACATGGTTGTTTGAGACATTCAAAGATATTGGCATTAACTATGCTCAATAAGAAAAACAAAACTTTTGCATCAGTTTTAGCCATTAAGAAATCCTCAACCTTATTTTTCTTTTGCCTTGAAAGAATGAGCTGAGTCAGTGTCACTTCATAGAATCAGAGAATGTTTGAGTTGGAAGGGACTTAGAGGAGGAATTATTGAGGTGAATTGTTTTTGAGATTTCTGCCTTTGACAGAAAATTCTCCTTCATCTTGAAGAACGGGTGGCTTTATAGTTTACTTAAAATTCAGGCTCTCCGAACTTTCAAAGCTATCCTTAGTCATGTGTGGACACTGATCAGCCAGCTGCTGTTTATGTATGTGCTGGTTGCCTGTTGCCTGAGGTGCTGATGCTACCAAGAGCTGCAAGTGGTGGCACATAAGCATGATGAAGGGAAACTATCTCATATGGGGACTGTTACACCATTTTAAAACAAAAATAGGCTGGTGAAGCTCAGAGTTGCATAATTAGGCAGATTGCATTGAGGAGTTGTGCTGAATTTCTCATTCCCTGCAAGATTGTGTGTTCCAAAACCAAAAATGAAACGATATCAGTACTCCTCAGAACGTTCTTATTGGATCAAGAATAAGGAAGTGATTTGGTTCACTTGCTGGGGAACTTTCTCTGGTGAACTGCACAGTGACAACTGTACCACAGAGTGGCAGAGGTGTCCCTATGGCTTAGGTTTTAGGTGTCAGACAAATGACATACCACACTTACTTAAATTGTCCTTTGGCACCTGGGAGATGATTCAGCTATAATAGCACCCTGTGAATAGTATACCATAGTGTTTTCTAACCTTGATTATGATGTGACGATTAAAAATTGCCAGATTTAATGTGGAATTCCCATGTCCTGCTTGGTGGTTAAAGTTAAAATATTCTATTTATCGGGCTTTGACCAACCTGGTCTAGTGGAAGGTGTCCCTGCCCATGGCAGGGAGGTTGGAACTAGATGATCTGTAAGGTCCCTTCCAACGCAAACCATTCTATGATTCTATTCTTTTTTTAAGCTAATCTACAGTAATCTTCCCAGAAGTTTGCCCTTGCTTACTACTTTTCTCCTAAGGATCCCTGCTTTATGAACTGAACCTTTTAAAATTTGACAAGTTAGATATTACTATATAAATCTTTTTAAATGAAACCAGGCATTTAAGAATTTGACTAGTGTGTTGTTCCATGTAAATTTCTATGAAAATGAGAGTTATATAGAAAGAATCACTAAGAATGTCTTGTTATATTTATGGTCTTCAAGATTTGTAACTGGTTCTTAATCTAAGTGTGTTAGGATGTATTGTGCAGAAGAGAAGGATTATTATTTATTATTCCTAATTCCTGAAATTGCTACATTTGTGAGGTGCAAAACATTACAGTTTTATAGATACTGTCTTTATTATTGATGGCAGCTAAATGGAAGCAAAGTGACAAGGGGAAAGAGGAAATGCAATATGCTGTTGGCTGGAGTGGCTCTCTGAATGTTGAAGAAGGGTAGGTGTTGAAATGCAGCTGTGAATAAAATGTCATTTTTGTGTTTAATAATTAATAGCATTATGCTTTTTACTTGGACTCTCTTTTTTCTTTTTTTTTCCTTTAATCTGAGTACATTCATAGTCTTATGCATTTTAATATTGAAAACAGAAATGGAGTAACCTGGGTCATCAGAAACATTATCTGCAGAGGTCACTCTTCATGCCTAGTGTGCTATCTCAGAACAAGTTCATACAAATTAGCAGAGGCACTCTGTCCAAATCAGTGTATTTGCATGTAATTTAAACATTTTTAAGACATCTGTGTTATCATGTGTTTTAGAAATTCCTGTTCTAGAAGGGAAAAAAAATAAGTACCCTTTTTAAAAAGTCTGCTTTTATAGTAGAGGTGAAATTTTGTTACGATGTTGCAACTGGAAATGTGTGAAGTTGTTTTAGAAACACTTCTTTTCATTTTCAAAAGCCTCAAGCAAATAAGCGAATATCAAGTCATTTCTCTGATCAAGAAATGGTTTTGGGTGCTAAGTCATTTAGGGACTTGAAAAATTTGCTTTGGTCATACATTTGGTATTTACACAATATTTCTGCTCGATCTGTCTTCAAATAACCAGACAGACGCTTTCTTAAATCTCACAGATGGAAGAGGATTTTGCATTTCATTGCAAAGATTTCGCTGCAAGATTGCAGCCTTGAGTTGCTGTCTGCCTTTGAACGTGCTCCCTATTGGCTTCAACCTTCTGTTATGCTGCGGGAGGTGTTGACTTAATCAGGCTCTCTCCCATCTGTAAAAATCATAATTATTGTATAAAACCGCTGCTGTCACACATTTGAACAGTTTTATGTGCATCTCCTCAAGTTTTTTTGGTTTTTTTTTTTCCCCCCCATACTACACTGAAATTACCCTCTCATCTTTTATTAAAAGAAAAAAAAAAAAAAGAAGAAATTCTGTATGGGGGTTTGTTTCTTACTAACGTTACAGCCCCAAGAGACACTATCCTATGGAACAGGTAACTTCCTTTAGATAGGCATGGCTATATTCACTATATCTAGATTTAAGGTTTACAAGTGTTTTCTGTAGGTGAGGGTTCTATTTCCATGGAAGTGTAAATATGGGAATTACTCTCAGATTGTCAAAAAAATGGAGTATTTTTCTTTCTTTATTTATTTTCCTCAAAGTTGCCTTCAACTGCTAACATTCAGTGGTGGCTAAGCTTTGCTATTGGAAGATGAGATTTCACTGAGATATTTAGCATTGCTTTGAAGCTGTAATTTAATTGCAACTCGTGTCAGACTTGCATTTAGAAAGCTTTTTTCCTGTAATTGTCTAGCCTGATTATTTAATCGCTCCTTGGGGAATGAAGGTGACCTGAAATGTAAATAATCAACAGTACTGCAGGCGTTTATGCTTTAAGTGCTGTTTGGAATGTCATCTTGAATTTATATGCTTTTTCATAAAACTTTTGTACTGCTTCTGTTTCCCCAGACAGTGTAAAACTTTCTATCATGGTAACAGTTAAATAACTTTTGACTTGAGATAATGAGGCCTGCTCATCTGCTTGCCTTTTGCATGCTTTGCCTGCCATGCACTGAGCATGCTCAATTGTTGCATTAACTGGAAAGACCATATTAGCCCTTCAAATGCTCTTAAAATATAAAGTAGTGAAATGCAATGGATATAAAGTCTACCGAATCGCATAATGTATTTCAAGAATTTATCTTGAGTATGATTGAGCTGTGTTTTCTTTTTTAAAAAAAGTAGTTGTTCTTGATATATCTTTATAGATCAGAAAAAAATGGTTTGCCTGTAGGTACCTGAGGTTTAACTTGAATATTTACTGAAGAGTACTGGCAGAATAATCAGTCTGCGAATGATGAAAAGCAGCATTAGGAAGGTGTAATAAGCATTCATAGAATCTATTTGGGCACTCTTGAACTTGTAATTGAAAATGTCTTTAAAATGTTTTTGTTGTTGTTGTTGTTTTTGGTTTTTTTTCTTTTTAGTATGAATTTGATATATATTATGCTGCGTTATTATATTCTTAAAATATAAAAGTGCCGATCTGGCAAGTTCTCTTGTTGAGCAAATTTCACAACTGGAGAAAAATATACTTACTAGTTTCATCGTTTTGTTTCTAGTGAATGTGTGAGTAGTGTATTATGTATCCCATTGGCAAGTCAGAAGAGGTAAGGATTGATATTCTTACATACCTGCATCATCAGTCCCCTTACCTTACACTTTTATATGTCCACAGCTTAGAGCAGGATTTGGTTTTTTAACTTCCAGTATATCTTTGTGAAACAGGAGTTCCACGGGCCGTCCTGACTGGACCTGCATTGTGGTTGGCTTCACCTCCGGCTACGTTCGTTTTTACACCGAGGTATGTTTCTCAGCATAGCAGGCCCACAAGCAAGCCGCTGTAATAAACATCTGCTTCTAGAAAACTTCTATTTCTGCACTAAGTCCTTTTTGTCTTCCCTAAGAAAAGGGCCAGAAATGTTCATTGTTGTTATCCTTTCTCTTCTAGAGCGGAGTGCTGCTGCTTGCACAGCTTTTAAATGAAGATCCTGTCCTGCAGCTCAAGTGCAGAACCTACGAAATTCCCAGGCATCCTGGTGTCACAGAACAGGTTTTGTCAGATTATTTCAAAAGCGAAGTGGCAGTGTTACGGGGTATGGAAGGGAGTCTTCTCTGTGAATCCTCTGTGTCCTTTACCAGTTTTTGATGGGATGGACAATTTCTTAGAACAAGAGACCTTGTATTTCTTGTTCTAGAAGTATTCGTGCCTGTATAGTTTGAGGATTCAGAATGTCTTTTTATTTTTTGGAGTATTTAGCTCTATAGATTTGTGCTATTTTTCTCTGTGATAACCTTGCAAAGGAAGGCTTCATTCATTTATGTGGACAAGATACGATAATGTATTGACGAAAGGAGAAAATGCAACTTGACAGGTGCCAAGAGCTGTATGTACTCATTCATAAAAACCTATCTTCACAGAGAAGATAGCTGAAAAATTAAAACAATCTTTACAGGAGAACCTGCATGTCCTTATGAGTATTTCCTGCAGAGAAGGCTCTTGTGGAGCTCAAGCTATTTAGCAGAAAAGCCTCTCTTTGCTCTTGGCTGGGTTGGCATGCTTTATGCAGAAAACTAATGAAGTTACAGAAATTTCCGTGTTTGCTTTATACAAATTCTCGTATAATTTAGCATGACACTTCGGGATAATTTTTGAAATACAGAAGCATTAAGGAATTTGAGTCTTGAATTTATATTACCAAATTAGCATTTATGTGCCCAAGTGGTAATTCAGGCACTAATCCAGTTTCAGAATTTGGCTCATAAAACCTTGATACTTGCATTCCAGATAAACCTGTTTTTCCATGGCCTTCACAAGCTGCTGTAACATTTGTGTTTTCTCCCTAAGCCATAAAATAGGTTAAGCGAGAATAAAAGTCATTGAAAGAAGGAAAAAATATAAAATTATGTGCATAAATAGCTTATTAACCAACCATATAGTGGACAGTTTAATACTGAATTTCTGTAATTTTGCTTATTCTGTTGTCTGTGGCTTGTTAGATGTTAACTCTCTGTATGTAATCCTCGTCTTTGCATAGTTAACAGCTTCTTTCTGGCTTTCTCTACTATTAGAACAGTAACAGTGATTAATTTTTTTTCTTTTGTCTCCCTTCTCTCATTTTCTTCCACAGAATGAAGAACTAAGTATCTTGTACCCAGCAGCAATTGTGACAATTGATGGTTTCAGTCTCTTTCAGTCCCTTCGCGCGTGTCGCAATCAGGTAGCAAGAGGTACGTTTAAGAGGAAATGTTCTTTTTTTTTTTTACTTTTAATAGTTCTTTACATTAGATGAAATTGACTTAAGTTTGTTAAATATCAAATCAAGGTGGCATTTGGATCTTCCTTGCTTGTCCATCAATATATAGACATCTACTGCATTCAAGGAAACTTATCTACAGAAAACATTTTCGGAGCACAAGTTGTCCAAGTAGCATTGACTGTCTTGTACATTCTCACTTAATACTGTATGCTGGTTTTGGTTGTGATAGAGTTCATTTTCTTCATAGTAGCTGGTGTAGTGCCGTGGTTTGGATTTGTGGAGCTGAGCAGTGCTTACACAGCGTCGAGACTTTTCCTGTTTCTCGCAGTGCCCTGCCAGTGAGCAGCCTGGAGGCTCACCAGAAACTGAGAGGGGACGCAGCTGGCACAGCTGACCCCAACAGACCAAAGGGCTACCCTGTACCATGTGATGTCATGTGTGGCCATAAAAGCTGGGAGAAGAGGAGGAGGAAGAGGGAGGGATGTTCAGAGTTATGGCATTTGATTTCCCAAGTAACTGTTATGTGCGATAAAGCCTTGCTCTCCTGGAAACACCTGAACATCTGCCAGCTGATGGACAGTAGTGAATTATTTTCATTATTTTACTTTACTTGTGTGCAGAGCTTTACCTTTAACTGTTCAACTGTCTATCTCAACCCACACATTTTCTTCCTTTTACTCTTCCAATTCCCTTCCTCAAATCAGTAGGAGGGAGGGAGTGAGCAGCTGTACGGTGCTTAGCTGCCTACTGGGGTTAACCCACAGCATGCTGCTCAGGCTCTCCTTAGCGTGTCGAGATGCTGATTTCACTGTCAGTGAAATGCTTTTCTACCCAGTAAGGACTTTCTGGGAAGCGATAATGCAGTGATGATCACTGCTCTTAATTTCTAAGAACTTTTAATACCTGGTTTGATTGTTCAGCTTTTGGTCCTGTCCTTTAGTGCCTGTTTATACTGTAATTTGGAAACAGGGTCGGGTTCCTGGGGTGAGAGGAGAACCATGTAGCCGTACTATGTGATAGGCTGTTATTGCGCTGTTACAATTCTGCGAGATGAAGCATTAAACAGGTGCTGTTGCTGGATCGTTGTCCAGAATTTCCCCATGGTTGTTCTCTAACTTTGGATCTGTCAGGTTCTTGTTTCCTCTCCAGCAAGCCACATCAGCAGACAATCAGGACTCTGGGTGTAGGTGGGAAGTGCGATGGATCTCCCAGCATGATGGCATTAGGAACTATGGGGACAGGAACACCCTTAAACTAAGGCTGGAATCTTACGTGGAAGCGTTGGGTGGTAACAAACTGAGAAATGCTACTGTGATGAGACAGCTTTTCTCTGAATCATGTGGGGATGGCCAGTAGGAATGGATTGGTCCCTCTTTCTTCTAGTTCAGGATGAAGTGGCATGAGATGAAACTAGGTGATAGTAAATTCAAAATAAAATGTAGGTTTGTGTTTATGTAGTGTGAGGTTAAATTATTGAATTCTTTGCATGAGGTTGATGTGGGTGCTAAAGGCCTGCTTGGCCTCAGAGGGAAACTGCCAGATTGGTGGATAAGAAAGCTGTGGAGGCTTACTGAGTGCTTAGAACTTACCTCTGGCTGAGGTCTCTTCAGAAGCTGGTTTAGAGGAAGCATCAGATACATGTCCTTGTTCTAGTGTTCTTCCCTAGACATTCAGTTTTAACCTTGCTCAGATCCTGCTCTGCCACGCTAAATTGTTCCCTGGATCTATCTAATAATGGTCAATTCTTATCCCCTTAATGAAAAGGTGGCATTTCCATGGAATATAAGAGAAGGCAAAACGCCGATAAATCAGAACTTTAAAAGCTGATATTCTGTGAACCATGCAACAAATACAAAAGAGAACAGACACTGTAATGAGAAATATCCATCTACTTTTGCAATCAGAGCACGCTCTACTCTTGCAATGAGAGATCACCATTTGCAGAGAGGCATTACAGCTCGTTGCAATATCTGCAGCCTGAGTGCTGTATCGTATCTTCTTTCATTCTTGATCATTTATTTTTGTCATTTATGTTTGTCGTAATAATTTTGAAGAGTTTGGGTCATCGCTTTAGTTTTACCACCGCTCTTGCCTCACACTGTTACATGTCCAGTGAATGTGCTGACTTTGCAAGTACGTTGGCAGGGGAGTTTCCACTCCAGCATGCCCAGACCACAGCAATAAATTTTAGTAGCATTTTAAAACTGTACGGAATATTAAACCATAAGCGACTAGTAAATCAAAGCTCTCGGCAAGTATAAAATGTAGTTATGATGAAATATCATGTGCAGTTTTATTCAGCTGAAAGTAAAACGTTTTAAAATTAAGGTATTTCAGAAGACCATTTTAGCTCAGCAAGCGTTTAAATGTATGTTAATTTAAAACTAGGTTATTATATGGCTTTAGATTGCATCAAGTTTTTTCCCTTCTGTTATGCTATTCCTTTTTCTTTGACTCAGTAGGAATTTTTTTTTTGTGTTTTATCGACTTTTGTCAGCTGCAGCATCTGGCAATGAGAATGTTCAACCTCCACCATTAGCTTATAAGAAATGGGGTTTGCAAGATGTGGATACAATTGTTGACCATGCTAGTATTGGTAAGCATTTCTGTTTAATTTCAAATATTTGGCTTAAATGAAAGTGGATGTTTCTGTGGTGTTAAACTTGGGGTGAGAGCACTTTGTGGTACTGGTTGGATAGAAATAAAGAGCGGAAGAAGGCTGTTATAGTAAATGATCTCATTAACCATGCTCAGAATGTATTTTCCTTTCTCTTCTAGTCTGATTGAGCCTCCTCTCTCCACTTGAAGGGAGAAAGGAGGTTAAAGCTGTAGCTGTCTTGTCCTCTCTTGCTTGGTGAGAAACAGCCACGAGAGGCTAGATCAGCTGCAGCTATTCCCGTTTCTCTCAGGTGAAAGACCTGTCTAGCAGGCAGGTTAAGACTAGTTTGAGTCTAGCACATAAACTAAAATTTGAGATTGCTGCTTTCTAAAAAAGACAAACTGACTTCTAGGCCCTCGAGGACTTTTACTCCTTAGGAATCTGCAGAAGCCCAGGTTCTTGTCAGGCAGGCAGAGCCGAATCATAGAATTATTCAGGTTAGAAAAGACCTCTAGGATCATCTCGTCCAACCTTCTTCGAACATCTCCCTAACCCCTAGACTGTGTCTCAAAGCACCATATCTACCCATTTTTTGAACACCTTCAGGGATGGTGACTCCACCACCTCCCTGGACAGCCTGTTCCAATGGCTAATCACTCTTTCAGTAAAGAACTTCTTCCTGATATCCAATCTAAACCTCCTCTGGTGCAACTTGAGGCCATTACCTCTTGTCCTATCATTGGTTACCTGGATGAAGAGACCGGCACCAGCCTCATTACAACCTCCTTTTAGATTACTTGTAGATAACAATGAGGTCTCCCTTCAGCATCCTGTTCTCCAGACTAAACAATCCCAGTTCCTCAGGCATTCCTCATATGACACATTCTCCAGAGCCCTCACCAGTTTTCATTGCCCTTCTCTGCACCCGCTCCAGCGCCTCAATGTCCTTCTTGTGCTGTGGTGCCCAGAACTGGACACAGTACTCAAGGTGCGGTCTCACGAGTGCCGAGTACAGGGGCACAATCACCTCCCTACTGCTGGTCACACCATTTCTGATACAGGCCAGGATACTCTTGGCCTTGGCCACCTGGGCCCACCTCTGGCTCCTTTTCCATCAGTCAGCTTTCCATCCACTCCTTTCCAAGCCTGTAGCATTGCCAGGAGTTGTTATGACTGAAGTGCAGGACCTGGCACTTGGCTTTGTTAAACTTCATACAACTGATCTCAGCCAATCAATACAGCCTGTCCAGATCCCTTTGCAGACCTTCCTACCCTCAAGAAGATCGACACTCCTGCTTAATTTTATGTCATTGGCAAATTTACTAAGGGAACACTCAATCCCCTTATACAGGTCATTGTTAAAGATATTAAACAGGACAGCCCCCAGAACTAAGCCCTGGGGGACACCACTTGTGACCGGCTGCCAACTGGATTTAACTCCATTTACCACAGCCCTCTGGGCTTGGCTATCCAGCCAGTTTTTAACCCAGCGAAGAGTCCTCCTGTCTACATTGTGAGCCGCCAGCTTGTCCAACAGGATGCTGAACATAGAGCTGTTAAATGGCATTTAACACAGCTCTATCATCTATATGCACCGTGATGTCTAGTTTTAAGGGATCTTATGGTGCTCATAGAGTAACATACTGTCCTCTAGCACTTAGACAAGAGGATCCAGAACCTAGGAGCACTGAACAACTGTTAGCAGGTGATACAAATTCTTCATTGTCATATTGTGGGACCTAAGTCCACATCGTCTGTCCACAGTAGTCTATCTAAATGTGCTTTTTTTGTTATTTCACTCTACAGAGGCTAGACTTGTGTTGTAGTGGAATAAGGAAAAGGAAAGATGGAAAGTAATTTTGTTTCATTTCAGTAATTTCTCATTCTTCTGGGAAGACAGAAAGAGCAAGATCTTACAGTGGCTTCTCCGCAGCTATTTGTGATAGACTTGCATTAATATTAAATTTCTCCTCATAGGTTCATAATTTCTTTAAAGAAATTTCCTGTCTTGGGCATTAGAAGACAACTTCTAGAGTCTTGCCCCTGTATGTGGCAATAAAACCTGTCCTTTTGCCAGAATTAGCATTTCTTGAAAGATTTAGCTGCATTAATAGCATTAGGTCTTTCCATAAATGTTAAGAAAATAACAACAGTGAATTCTCCCTGTGAATTCCCACTCCAAAGTTAATTTCCACTTTGAATCACCATTCTTGGAGGTAGTCTGTTTAATGCCAGATACTATCCCTTGCCCTTTAAAGGGCAAGAAATCTGCAATGTAACTTTACTGCTTTTGACTCTTGATTCTGTCCTGTGTTGAGGACATACGAAGATTCACTGCAAATGCAGAGAAAGGAAAATTATATTTGTACCCTTATTAGGCACATTTATAATGCCATTCCGCTTAGCTGGCAAAGCTGAACAGATTCCCATAATGTATCTGACTGGCTAATTGTACAAGTGCAGGACATGTGCTTTCTCTTCTGAGTCGCTGAGGATGGGTGCTGAAAGCAAAATATTGTACTTACTGGCATTGAGAAAAGAATGATTTCAGCAGTAGAGTAACAACAAGTTTGTCTCACAATTTGGCAGTGAGGTTTATTTTAGTACAATATTGTTCTCAGAGCAGTGTAATTACAGGCCAAACAATAGTTTTGTTCAAAGCTTTTCCAGTGATTTATATCCTCCCAAAAATCACTTTTTTCATCTAATATTTTTCTGCCTGCTCTTCATCAGAAGTGGTTATTTTTAATGGGAAAACTGGAAGAGAAGAGCCAAATAAAAGGAGTTTCTCCTGCCATTAAAAAATAAACCTTTTAAAGCT
>JAVSBS010003031.1:21900-79669 GCA_033124195.1 Coracias cyanogaster
ACCGTTTCTGATACAGGCCAGGATGCCATTGGCCTTCTTGGCCACCTGGGCACACTGCTGGCTCATGTTCAGCCAGCCACCCACCAGCACCCCCAGGTCCTTTTCCACCAGGGAGCTCTCCAGCCCCACCTCCCCAAGCCTGGAGCGTTGCCGGGGGTTGTTGTGACCGAAGTGCAGGACCTGGCACTTGGCTTTGTATGAGGTTTAACAACAAGCCTCATTTCTCTTCCACCCTTTTCACAAAAGCAGGTAAGAGGTCAGAAGGGGGCTAAGGAGACAGGTCAAGCGGATTTGGTAGATGTGTTTTTGCGGCTCAACTCTGCTGATTTTTTTTTTTTTTTTTTTTTTCCCTTCTAAACAAATTGACTATGCTTTATAATTTACCTGAGCACATTAGGTTATTTCTGCTGTGTTCTTTGAAATTTTTGTGGTTAAAGCTGCTCCTCCTCCCTTCCCCCTGAGTACTGGCTGGTCAGTCAAGAAGGCAGAAATATATTTAGGCTTCTAGAGCGATTGCATGCCTTTGTTCTGAAAGTGTAAGACATTCACTTTAATGTTTTTGTTAGGCATCATGACACTGTCTCCTTTTGATCAAATGAAGACCGCCTCCAATATAGGTGGATATAATGCAGCTATAAAAAACAGCCCACCCGCTATGTCTCAGTATGTTACTGTTGGATCCAATCCTTTCACTGGTTTCTTTTTTGCCCTGGAGGTATGTACTACAAAGCTGGTTTGCTGAAACTTAGAATAATGACTCCTTCTCTTTTCTGAAGTGTTCTTATATTTGCTTTATGCTGACATTTCCTCTTCTTCTTGATTTCCTGAAACTGGAATGATTTGGAGTGGATGTGATGGCAGGAACTTGTGGTAGATATTACTAATGAGAAATTTTATTTTCTTTCTTAAAATGAATGTAATACTGATTTTTTTTTTTTTTTAAACTTGTTAATTTATTGCCAATTAAGTAACCAAAGGGTTTTTTTGAAAAATAGTTGAGACTGTGTGAAGCATCTTAAGCATTTTCGGAGGCCTTTGATCATGCACACACACGGCCTGAGTATACTGTGGTGTTTTCATGTAGTGGAACTACTCCTTGTAGAAGAAGAGTGCAGCTAATGCTTAACGATAACCAGTATCACACTTTCTTCTGTTCTGTTGGTGAAGGGTGACAATGTAGCTCTGTGTCTTGTACATTCAGATCCTATGTGTGTGCTGTCCTTATCAGGATCGGAAGTTGATTGAAAATGCTAGAATTGGAATTTTGATTTTGTACTTGCTTTTCCAATATGTTTATGAAAAAACTGCTTACGTTGATATTGGCAAGGTTGCCAAAGCCATACACCAGCTAACTCTCCCGTGATAAATCATACACAGGGTTTTTTTAACTTCTGTTGCAGACAAACATACTGAGCTACCAGTGACTTGCAGGAGGATTTTGAATTTGTAAAGAGATTTCAGAATGGCTTTTCTGGGGGCAATGAAATAAAATTTTGCAGAGTCTTAAAGCTATACTTTCTCAGCTGAAAGTCCATAGGAGGCCTGAAAAACTATTCTGCACTTGAGTTCAGTGTAAGAACTATTTCTTGGCTTTCTAAACACTTTGTTCCTTCATTTCAGGGTGGCTCACAGCTGACTATTTCTTGACTTTCTAAATGCTTTATTTCTTTCTTTCAGGGTAGCTCACAGCCACTGTTGTCTCATGTTGCCTTAGCAGTTGCAAGTAAACTGACTTCAGCATTATTTAATGCTGCCAGGTAATAAAATACAAAATGACAACAAAGTTATTTTTGCTGTAGTAGCTAAATAACAGGGATTTTTAGGACCATTAATATGATTCTCTTACCGTGTTTTTCTATTGCAAGTGGCTGGCTTGGTTGGAAGAGTAAACATGAAGAAGAACCTGCCCAAAAACAGAAACCGAAAGTTGAACCTGCAACCCCACTGGCAGTGAGGTGAGTTTTACATAGTGTCTCAGTGGCTTTAGATCTCTTGTTTTTTTAATTATTTTAACTATTTTGGAAGGTCCATAATTGAACATGTTTATTTTCTTGACTTCAAGCAGCAATGATAGTTTGTAGGTCATTTGTTTTCAGCTTTGATTAATTTCACTTTATCAACCTGGACAAATAATTACCTATCTATTTCACTTCCAGTGGGGAGGTTCATTGTTACTGTAAAATAAGTGTGTGCAGCTTAATGACAGTATAAACACACAAATATCTGTCCTGAAGTTTATCACTGAAGTAATTCAAGGAAGCTGCATGATGTGCTTGCTGCTTACAATAGTTTAAAGCCCCTCACAATAAATGGGAGGTTGCTCTGTTGATTGTGGAGAGAGGAGAATGGGAACAACAGGTTGTAGTCTAATGTTATCAAGAAAGCTGATAGACTAAATTATTTCCTGATTGTTTTTCCTGTTTTGGGGTTTTTTTTAAGACTATTTGACAGTAAGAGAGGGCTTATAAAGTAATGCGCTGCCTCTGAGATCCTTTCCTGACAATGCATGACAATCGTTTATCCTAGTTTCTAAACTTTGGCTTTCAGTAGGACTTTAATGCGTCTATGAGATCTCCCACAGATGGCACAAGAGCTTTAAGAATTTGCTCTTAATTTCACCCATACCTCTGTTACCGTAAAAAAAAAAAACCAAAAAAAAAAACAAACCAAAAAAACCCCCCAAAAAACAAAACAAAAAAACCAACCATGGTCCTTACAAGATACTGTGTACTATTTCTGAAGAAAAATAAGTATCTAGTATTTTTGCTTGATTTTTATTTTAGGTTTGGACTTCCAGATTCTCGTCGCCATGGTGAAAGAATATGTCTGTCTCCATGTAACACTTTGGCAGCAGTAACAGATGATTTTGGAAGGGTTATTTTGCTGGATGTTACAAGAGGACTTGCAGTTCGCATGTGGAAAGGTGTGATAGTGTATATTAGTATAGGAGATAACATTCTTCAAAACATTGCAGCTTCTTATGGTCAGACAGAATTCCAAGTGGTTTTCCATTATTAACAGAGGCTTTTGTACATGGTGTTATTACAAACCAAAGGCAGATGTAATAGGCAGAAATCCGTAAGAGTATTGTGGTACCAATTCCTGAAAAACTGATACGGCCTATAGTGAAAATTTGGTCTGTTTGGTTTGTATTGTATAGTTTTGGTTTTTTGTTTTTTTTCCTTTCCTCATGGACTGTATCCCAACAGGGAGCTTTTGACCTAATAATTTTTTTGGAAGAGCATTAGCTGTATTCTCCAAGATTCTTTCTCTTCTAGTATCTTCTTTAATTCTGCTGAGAAAATAAACAGAAGTTTGAAAAATCATTAAGAAGATATACAAGTTGTTAGATTCTCATTTCACCGTGGTGACTATGCAAGAAGGGAATGCTCAGTCCCTTCTAAACCGAGGGCTTTTTGTAAAATAATGCAGATGTTAAGCTCTCAAATTGTAACTATACCTAATGTTACGGTACTTCTTATTTTGTCTAGAATTAAAATTTGCAGCTTTTTATGAGATGGAAGATAAGAACAGGTAGAAAATCTCTAGCTCTTCTGTCTCCCACACTACCAATTCAGAAGATTAATGGTCATGAATGTAGTAGCTACTTCAGCAATGTGCTGTGTAATAGCTAGAGTAATCATGTCTCCCCTGTGCATTCTCCTTCTCTCATATTTTGAAGCTTATGAACTATAATATGTGCTTTCTGACATTCTTGGACTTTTTTTCCTCATTACTGAGAGCTTCACATTATCTACGAAGCACTTTTAAGAGTCCCAAGTTTTATTTAATGGACACATTTACAATTTGCCAGCCTTTCCTCACTGAGGCTGCTGAGATGGGAAATATCTTCACTTTTTTTTTTCTTTTTAGCAAAATTGTCTACTCAAATGTTTGGGATCATTCTCTCGTTAATTGAGTTGTGAATACTTTAAAATTTTCTCACAATATATCTTGTTATAAACTTGTTTCATACATTAGTATTTCACTTGTGATTTGGAATCTTCATTTGCAGTTGCTAAATCATTACATAGTGTAGTGATGTCATTAGATGCATCTCTTCCTTTTTTGATGGTATGTATTTGCATTATCCAGAGAGAGAAGATGAATATTTTAATTGGGTTACTAAAATTTGCATTTTAAGGATGAAAACACATGAATGAAAACTTAGTATTTAATAGGTTATGCAAATTTTCATTGTTAAATCTGTTCATGTATTGAAATGTGAGAGATCTGGACACTTACTTGCAGATCTTCCTTCTCTGAGAAGCTTTTGCATTGATGTAATGTCCAGCATACAGGCCTGATGAGTTCTGGGTTTTTTTTGTGGCTTCTCCCAGAAGAACTTGTTCCTTCCCAGAGTTTTGCAGAAGGCTGCATTTGACTGTGAGGAGTCCTCTGGTGGGCTCTGCTCTGAGTCCATGGACCACCGTTCTTGACAGGAGTCTGGCTGCTGGTTAGAGTTGCACAGTTTGAAACAAAAGTTTAAGACATCTTGCTGTTGGAATAGTACCGACATGGGCGGTGATGTGAACTAATCACGTATTCATTTCTGAACTGCTGTCTTCTATTACAAAGGATACCGGGATGCAGAAGTTGGTTGGATACAGACTGTAGAGGACCTTCACGAGAGGGAAACCGATAAGATGGACTTTTCTCCTTTTGGAAATGCACAGGGTCCAAGCAGAGTAGCTCAGTTCCTTGTGATCTATGCTCCGAGGAGAGGCATTCTGGAAGTGTGGAGCACGCAGCAAGGGCCTCGGGTTGGAGCCTTCAACGTGGGGAAATACTGTAGGTAAGGAACAGTTAGCAGGTAGGCGTGTTGGCCGTGCTGCTGCAGTAAGTGGTTTGTGGATATGTCAGTGGTAAAAGCGTTAAGTGCTACCAGGCACTTTTTGGGTTGCCCACAGTGCTTCTCCTGAATGCAGCTTGGTTTTGTTTTATAGAAGGGAACTTTGTCACATTTCGTCATGTCAGCCTTTCCTGATAAACGCTTTTAGCAGTTGTTAAACGTTAGCTTTATAAAATTTGTCATCTTTTTATTTAGTGTGTGGAAAAGGAAGGTTGCCAGTTTTGTTCTTTGGTGTAAAGGCCATGTCTTTTGTTGGTTTCAGGTTGTTGTATCCTGGTTATAAAATAATGGGTCTAAACAACGTGACCAGTCAGGGATGGCAGCCCCAGACTTACCAGATATGCCTTGTTGATCCAGTCTCTGGAAGTGTAAAGACTGTCCATGTACCTTTCCATTTAGCACTGAGGTAAGGGCTTTCTGTGCTCTGTTTAACCAGAAAAATTTCATTACTGTTTTTGGAAACAATGTTCTATTTAGAGAGGGCTTTTCTGGTGTTCATTCTCAAGCTGAGTTGTACTCTGATAATAGTTTCATTGGTTTGTATGCATTAACTTTGTTTTTATTCATGTGAAGTTACCCTAAAACAGCATAAACAATATGAATTTTTTTTTTCTGAATCATTCGCTCTAGTTCTTTTCACTTATAAAAATAAAATTATTTCCCTTCAGTGATAAGAAGAGTGAGAGAGCAAAGGATATGCATCTAGTGAAGAAGTTAAATGCTTTACTCAAAGCTAAAACCTCAGATCCAGGTAAGTTCTCTTGTATAATTTCTTAAGAAATGTTATCAACTGGTTCTTGTGTTCTCTGTCCTGTAAGTGTACAAACACAGGCATGGTTGTGGTGCATTGACAGCTGGATGTGCTATGAATTATGATCTTTAAGTAGCTTGTATCTTTCTTCTATAAGCTACTAGATTAAATTTATCTCATACAAGAGTCCAGCATAAGCCTTGTCTGCCATATAAATCTTAACTAAAGCCTATATCGAGTGCTTGCATAAAACATCTTCTATTTGCAGTCCATCATGCCGTGTAATAGAATTCAGCATTTGACTCGAGATATACTTCTTCCTGTAAATAAGATGTATTTCTTACAAAAGACAGATTTGGAAGAGATGCCACTGAGCTATTATTTAGTTTCATCTTCCCCAAGCTTATTTTGATAACTTTTGTAATAGTGTCTTCATCTCTGTAGTGTGAATCCAGGTGCATCTTAACTGTGGGGCAGATTGACTCACTTCTCAGAATGCACTTGAGAAATAGGAATTCAAGTTGTCATTGTCTTTTTGTTTGCAGATTTGATTGAAGCTGAAGCAAAGGAATTAATACTTGATATCAAATACCCTGCTACAAAGAAACAGGTGAATATTGAGAAGCCAATATACTTTAATGCTAGAAAAAGAAATTGTGTTATCAGATTAGCGTGCTAAATCTTTTTAAGTCTTTCAAAATAGGCTATGTTTTTCCTAGAGTTACTTGAAGTAAATAATTGAGCTTGTTTGTTTTAGTGGGTTTTTATTTTGTGGGGATTAAAAATTTTTTTTTATTACAACGTACTGACTGGAATGAATTTTGACTTGTGACTTCTCCAAGGCATGTTCCATGATAAAAGTCAAAATAATAGAGAGCAGACCTTTGTGTAGTATCAAATTATGCCACAGCTACATGTAAAGACAAAATACAAATGAGAAATCATTGTCAAAGTTGTCCTATTGTTGGCTTACCTTATATGCTTTTACAGTAAAATTAAATGTTTGATTCTGTTGAATATCTACTTGACAGGCTCTGGAAAGTATATTGACAAGTGAGCGTGTGCCACTTTCATCTCTCACAAGCATCACTCAGACATTAATGGATAGTTTGAAAAGACAGGGTAGGTGGATATTTATTTTGCAACTATGGAGAGGCTCTTGCACTTTATCTGCAGTGCTGCAAGACTATTGTAGATCTGTTCTGTTCCAGGGAGACCACACTTGTTCTACTTAGTTTTGCTGCTACGTAACACAAGATGTTGCTTCTGCATATTTAATTTTTTTTTACTACATACTGCAAATAGCTTGCTAGTAAATATGCCTTGTGATTCTTGCTACATGCCTGGTGACTTGTGATTATATTAAAAAAGGAAAAAAAAAAAAACAACCAACCCAACAACATGGCTGGGAACTTGCATCCTGTAAAAGCTTTCTTCAGAAAGAAGCTTTCACTGGCTTTTGCCTGTAAGTGTTTTAGTTTGTGCTTTCTTTCTCCCTGCCCCTGGAAGGCCATAAGGATATGGTACTTTGGATCTGTGAACTTTAATGTGCTGGAAGCACAAAATCCATAGAACTGAGGATCTGAGCTCTGGCCAGATGCATACTATCTTCTCTTGCTTCCCTGAAGTTATTTTTCATGTTTTACTAGAGATTTCATAGCCAATGTCAGGAAACGTCATTACTCATTCAAAATCTTGTTGAAAGTTTGCAAGATTGTTTCTTTGAAATGATACACTTGGACCTTTCTAAATCTGTAGAACCTTCTTGTGCTTGAGGTGACCCCATTTTTGGAGACCCAACTGGGTATTGAGAAATACAGTGGAGGAGAACGTGCCTGACACTTCTTTGTGTGAACCCTGATTCTATTCTATGGCATCGGCGATGGGAGTCTGCTGTGTTGGTTTGGTTTTCGTTATCAGTGGGTTCATTTCAGCTTATTAGAATATGAGGCTTTAGCAACAGAAACCCTACCACTGTTGTGTGGAGGTCCTGAATAAGCCGTTTGCCAATTAGGCTGTGTCCCTTGTCCTGCCTCGGTGAGAATGTGACAACATGATTTTGTACTTTCAAAGCCTTGAGAGAAAAATCTTTCGTTTGTATCAGTGTGTGTTTGTCTTTTTAAACCATTTTCTTGGAAGTACGTAGACGAGATTGAGAGCCTCGCACATCCAGTTCTCTGCTTAATTTTGGTCTGACGTTCTCAGTCACTAGCATTATCCATTTCTGTTAGAACTTCTAAAAAAACCAAAGAAAAATGGGAACATTTTACACTGAAGGGAGATTAACAGAAGTGTATCCTTACTGAGGTCTATGAGTGTGTATTTTTCATCTTTAATCTCTTATTGTCATACATAACATTTATGTAAATCTGTTTGAGACAGTGTATTTCAATTTTTTGCAATCTCTAGTTTGGCCTTAAACTAGGAAAAAACAATAGATTTGTCTTTGTTGAGTTCCACATTGTCAACCTCCTTCAGTTGAAGAATGAGCCTGATATAATTCTCTAATACTACTTATAAAAATAATTCTTGTTTTATACTGCTCTGCATTAAATATAATAGTTGCAAGCAGCAGTGCATCAAAAAAATTACACTGGGAGACATAAGCCTTCCAGTTCTAATAAAGGAGGAGTTTAATGCAGCTGTGAGGTATGTTTTACTATTCCAGGCTATATATTCAAGCTCAAATGCAGTTTTATTTCTCCGCAGAGCTTGAGTGTGTGGATGAAGGACTGCTGCAGTTCTGTGCAAACAAGTTAAAGCTCTTACATCTTTATGAGCTAGTTAGCAAACTAAACTCCCAGAGCATACAGAAGGACACTCCACCCTCAGATAAAGTAAGTAAATTCAAAATTCAGTTGTCTTATAGAATCAACTGATAATTTAAGCATAAAAATACATTCTTGAGGCTTCAGATAAAATAAGTAGGTAAGCAAGTTATCTATTTTTGTGGCCTGGAACTTCTAATGGATTGTTTTATAATGCCTTTTTTATTTTTCCCCTGTCCAAATGCCTAGTAATTAACCTACCTATATTATTATTCACCTATCTATATTCTTTAGCAGTAATGTAAAATTGAGACAGAAGTGAAAATAGAACCAGGATCTCCTGATCTCAGTTCTTTATCCAAAGTACGTGGCATATTGTTCTTTGTTTTGTTTTGGAGGGGTATTCTGGGACAAGCAGAAACTACGGATTCTGATCTTTGCTTGTGTATCATCATAATTTGGCTTGCTTTTGATATAATTTGTAAAACTGATTATACACTTAAAGCCATACAGAGCTGTGTTATATCTGCTTTTTTGCTTGATAGGTGATTGTTATGCTGTAAGAAGGATCTAAATATGGGGAATGTATCTGTTGAAGTCCTTAAAAATTAAGCTAGACAAGGTCTTCCTTTGAGCTTTATGAATAACTGATTTTTATGTTTTTCAATAATTTTCACCCTTTAAAAAGACATGTTTAATATTAAAAATGAAATATTTTGACTCTTCTGACTTTTGTTTTCATTTTTACTGTATTTTGAAAAACAGCTGTTTGCATTAGTCTTGGGATGTCATTTTTGGCTTTTGTTTTTAAGGACTTGGCTAAACTGCTTCGGCTGGAAGAAAAAGATTTTCATAGGCTCAAAACTTTACTGGAGAACTACAAGAAAGAAAACGCCCAAAGTACCGTTCAGTTTGCTGGTGAAAAGGATGATGTATTGTCTGTGAAAATGTTCTTAGAATATTTGGAGTATGAAAAGGACATGATTAATGTGAAGAACATGGAAGATGGAGAATATGTGGCTTTAGGTAAGAGCTACTGAATTCTTGGTCAAGTTACTTAAAGTCTGATTATAATCTAAGATGGTATAAATACTTCAGCCTTAATTTGGGGGCCTTACAAGCTGGCTTGTCTTGAAGTGGTAGGTGGCAGTGCTTGTTCCAACATCTTGCCTTTAGCCATGGGACGAGTCTTTCTACCTAGATGGATATTAATATGTAATGGCATCTGTGGATCTAATTACCCTAAAGCCATGTTACCGCTGTTCATTTATTAACACCAGTGAGTTGGACAATGGTAACTAGGTACAGAGCAGCTGTATCCTGCTGTGACCACAAAAAACCCCAGCACCCCAAGACTTCAGTTAACAACAGGACTGGCTTAGCCTCAGAGCTTGGGGAGCTGGCCAGAGGCAGCACAGGACCATTAGATGAGGGAATAAGGATCCCTCATCTGTGGAGTTGAGGAGATTTTAAACAGTTGATCTGAAGTACAGATGAGGACACTGTCTGGGGTATCTGTTGGGACGTGGGATGGGGTTGCTGTCTGTAGTCTGCTTTAGTTTGCGAATCTGTTCTGAACTGTCCTTGGGGAGCTTTTGGGAAATAACTAGTGGAAGCACTTCCAGTTAAATGTGTCTTAAAGGCACTGTCTTTCCAGATGATTTCTTTTCCGTGGAAATTGTGGTGCAAACACAGAATTCTGTGCACAGGTGTTGTATGGTGTTCACTTTGTACCCTCCTGCTTCTTTTGGCCTTAATCATCAGAGTTTGAGAGGAACTGGAATTGAAAAGTTAGGCAAAAGACCTTGGCTTTCATCTGCTTGAAGACTGAAGGCTGTCTCTAAGTAATTTTACAATTTGCATTTTCTCTACCATAACACTATACTTGGTTTTAAGAACTGGGGTAGAAGTATGCTTCTCCCCATGCTTTTGGACAGGGATCACCAGTAACTTATTAGGGTATGGGACAAGAGGAGATGGTCTCAAGTTGTGCCAAGGGAAGTTTAGGTGAGACGTTAGGAAGAATTTATTTACTGAAAGGGTTATCAGGCATTGGAACTGGTTGCCTAGGGCAGTGGTGGAGTCCTCGTCTCTGGAGGTGTTGAAGAGTCATATAGCAGTAGTGCTTGGGGACACGGTTTAGTTGAGGACTTGTCAGTGTTAGGTTAATGATTGGACTCAATGATCTTAAAGGTCTTTTCCAATCCAGGTAATTCTGTGATAATTGAAACATGAATGTCATGCTGAGCAGTTTAGGTGGTTTCTTGAAAAATCTCACTTTTCCAGTCTTTCTCTGCCTCAAACACTCACACTTTTTGTAGTGCTAGCAAGATATGAATTACATAATCGTTCGGGTTTTTTTAACTGGTTGAAGTATCACTAGTTTGCTATATAAGATATAACCTGCTGCCACACAATTACGGATTACTCCATGGATAAACTTGTTTGACACTTCACACCACTCTTTGATTTGAACAAAATGTGTAATCCAGTGTCACGGTTTAACCCAACAGGTCGCTAAACACCATGGAGCCACGTGCTCACTCCCCCTGCCCCAGTGGGATGGAGGAGAGAGCTGAGGGGTGGAGGGGGGCGTGGGGGCGATAAAATTTCTAGATTGAGATAAAGGCAGTTTAATAGGACAGCAAAGGAAAGGAAAATTGCAATAATCGTGATGAAAGAATTACAAACCAAGTGACACACAATGCAGTTGCTCACCACCTGGGCAGCAGCCCCTGGTCAGCTTTCCCCCTAGATTATATACTGAGCATGACATCATATAGTATGGAATTTCCCTTTGGCCAGTTTGGGTCAGCTGTCCTGGCTTTGTCTCCTCCCAGCTCCTTGTGCCCCCCAGCCTACTTGCTGGTGGGTTGGTGTGAGAAGCTGAAAAGTCCTTGACTTAGTGTAAACACTGCTTAGCAACATTATTCTCATCCTAAATCCAAAACACAGCACTACACCAGCTACTAGGAAGAAAATTAACTCTATTCCAGCTGAAACCAGGACATACAATCAGTAGAGTACTCTTTATTTTCTTATAAATCCATTTTCCCTGACTCCTCTAGTGGTAGGAACACTTATGTCCTTTATAATGAACATTATTCTCCACTAAGGGTACCATCAGACTATCCTGGCTGTAATTTAGTCCTTTATATTACACTCAGTGGGACCGGATTGATAGATTATCTTTTATATAAGTGTGAGGGCTTTCGTTTAAGTGTAAGAGGCTGTGGCTTTAGATGTTACTCATAATGTGAACTAATTTTTGCTTCAGGCAGCTTTTTCTTCTGGAATTGTTTGTGTGGGGAGAGTTCCACAGAGGAAATGTGTCATGCCTTGGAATCAGCAGGTTTTAGCCCTCAAACCTTGTTGGTAAGATATTTATTACATACTTTAAAACTTTGATTTAGTATTTTGAAAAAAACAAAACACTGAAAGGAAAAATTCTGAATGTTGACCTTTGGATTAATGCTGTGTTCAAATACTCCCACATTCAGTTCTTTGGGTGCTCATATTTATATTTCCCACTTAAGAGATGTCAAAGAAAAAAAAAGAAAATCTAGTAGAAAATGTGGATATTCTAGTGGGAAAGTCTAAACTACAAGTCCTAAAATTTTGCAGAAGCAAAAATTGTAAGTAGTTAATTTCAGGTACTGATGCATCGGTTATAATTATTTTTTGCAAGCAAGGAAATTTGAAAAGGATTAAAAGCAAACTTTCTGGAATCACTAGTAATGTTAAGCCAATCATCTTTATCTTTCACCTGCATGTAATTTTAGTCTTTTGCTGCTTTTCTTCCACTACGTAATGATGGAAATACATATTTCAATATTACTTGCCTGTGTTAAGATTTTCAGCTGTAATATTAATAACTATGTTTACCAAGCTGAGATTGCTAACATGCTGGTGTTCATCGGCTGAGTCTTCAAAAGAAGGTGTTTTCTAAAATATCTTCCTAAGTGAAAGTCAGAGATTGTGTTGTTTTATTTAAAAGTATGTTATAGGCTGCCTTATGCGATATATTTTTAACTTTCTCTGTTAATATAATAAGGGTTCCTGGATGTTACATTTCTGCTCCATGACAAAAAATTGGTTTGAGAAAGTGTTTGCCTTAGGTATATTGCAATATTAGCATTTTGTTGTATTGCTTTGATTCCATGTTATCTTTTTTTTTACAGTCACTCCTCCTCAATTTATGGCTTTCCAAGGAAAAAGATATTATTGACAAACCAGATTCTGTCAGTTGCCTTCACACTATGCTGTCGCTTCTGAGCAAAATGAAAGGTGAAATGTGCATTTGATACATTTAAACACAACCAATATTATTATTATTGTTAGAAATTTCCTACTCTACCTAGCCTGTATCATCACTTACAGTTTTCCCCTCACAGATTATGTAAGAGCACTAAATGCTGCACGTTGAGGAACTAACCAAAAATACAATCAAAATGTGAAGAGTGTCACAATTAAAGGCCTTCTCCATACCCTGTAGTCTCATTCTCCACTAAGTTGACACAAGTCCTGTTTGGCACCAGAAGGTGGCTGTCCAGCTCCCCTGCCTCCCTTTTTTTTGGGTCTATAATCCTGCACTTCTCCTTTGTGCTGACTGGCGCTCAGGAGTCCTTTCAGTTGCTTTAATTCATGGAGACACCGTTATTCTAGCAGCGTTTCTATATTGAACATCTCTGTAAGTTGAGGGGTACTCTCTGAAGTCACTTTGCCATTCTTTGGGGTAAGTTGTGTAACAAATACCAGTTCTCCCGCCTCACATAGAGCTGCTGCGGGTGTCTCTGTGCCAGGTTCGCTTATGTCTGGTTCACCGTAGGGCACCATTGTCAGCTTGAAACTGGAAGCAGTTTGAATAAGCTACTGCTGCTATTGAAAAGATTAATTCTGCTGAACACGAGGTAGCCTGAAGAGAGCCAGCTTGAGTGCGTTGTGAAGTCACAAAAGAAGCCGTCTGCATTGTGAAGTGTCATGTTGTCATATTCCTTGGCTCTAGTATGCGTGCAGCAGGTTTTACTACCTAGGGATTAAGATCTATTGCCTGTTTTCTACAAATGAAACCTGGAGAATGACTAATTCATTCTGCTCTTTATTTTAAATTTGAGTTATAATCTAGAAATTGTATGCTATGTTTCTAGAAGAAGATAATGGAAATTGCTCCTAATATAAGCTGTACTAGTAAGTGTTGCTGTCAAGGTTTAGAGGCAGGGCCATCCCCATGTTCTATAACGGATGCTCCTTCTTAACCCCTCTGCCTTCCCAAGGGGACGAGAAAGGGAATAAGGGAGAGACAGACTTATGAATTGGAAGAGAAAACTAAAACAGCTTTAACGAAAATAATAATAATGAAATGGAATATATCCAAATATCTACAAAACCAGTATGGAACCCAACCCCACTTCTGGCAATTGCATCACTATCACCACGGATGCTGTGGAGCAGGCACTGGGGAAGTCCCAGACTGGACTCAGTGGCAGATGGGAACTGGATTCAGGAGCACATGGATCTGGATTGAAGGCAGAATGGACAGAGTTCTCCTTGGATGCTAGCCATTGAAGACGAGAGCTTTGGCCCTCGTGATCCCTCAGCTTTATACTGAGTATGATGTACGGGGGCTGGAGTACCTCCCTGGTCAGTTTAGGGTCACCTGTCCTGGCTGCTCTCCCCACAGCTGCAGCCTCTTACTTTCTGCACCCCCAGTGTGGCACACAAGAGTTAGCAGTGACCTTGGTCTGCACGGGAACACGTAGAAGCAAGAGCCTTTCTGCACACACCAACCCTTGGTAGTCACTGTAAACACTGACCGTTATCACTGCTGGAAGCAGACCCTGTCTGCAAAAACATGCAGTTAACTTCAGAAAGTGTAGTTAGAAGAGGCTGAGCTGAGAAGTAACTGAACGGAATTAGTTATCTTCTAGCTGAGACCAGGACGCTGCTTTAGGGTTGGTTGCTGCTTTACTTGAGTTAACACACCCAGGGACCCGAGTTGAGTTTCCTACTCTCCCTTTCTCTGCAGTTGCTATAGATGAGTCGTGGGACACTCAGTCTGTTTCGCCTTGGTGGCAGCAGATGCGTACGGCTTGTCTTCAGTCCGAAAATAATGCAGCTGCCTTGTTATCGGCTCATGTTGGGCACTCTGTAACTGCACAAATAATTGACAGTGTGACAGAGAAAAAGGTAAGTCATCCTCCACCTCCCCCTTCCATTTCATTTAATGTATCAGTTCCATGCAAATTGCTTTTTGTAATAGAACCACATCCTCAGCATGCAGTTGTGGCCATTCTAACACAAGCACAAGCATAGCCGTCCTGCAAGCCTGAAAACATGTACTTGATTTTGAAGAATATTATGCTGAGATGAATGAAATATCAGAATTGTTTACTAAAGATGTTTAAATATGTGATGGAATCTGTACAGTGAGTTTTTATCTTGATAACAAATGACATTGACAAACGTAAAGCCTACATGTTGTCCACATAAGTTCACGGACTTCTCAAATTTCAGATCATAAACCTGTTTTTACATAGTTGGGAGTTTGGGGGAGTTTTTTTTGTTTTAAATATATGGTGAATTTTCTTAGTGCTTCTGTTACTATGCCTCCTTAAGGTGATGGGTATTTGGTTTCCGTAGCAATAAGTATCTTCACCAAGCTGTGATTACGTCTGTGAAGCTGCACACAGCATTGCAGTTCAAGATGGAAAAAGTTATTCTATTTCTGAATAGCAGTAGGCATATATTTGGTTTACTATTTATCTTAACATTTTAGATGGGGTTTAGGTGATGTTCTTCACAGAATCATTTAGGTTGGAGAAGACCTCTGGGATCATCTAGTCCAACCTTTGTTGAATGTTTCCCTAACCCCTAGAGCATGTCTTGAAGCACCACATCTACCTGTTTTTTTTAACACCTCCAGGGATGGTGACTCCACCACTTCCCTGGGCAGCCTGTTCCAATGGCTAATCACTCTTTCAGTAAAGAACTTCTTCCTGATATCCAAGCTAAACCTTTTCTTGTAAATAGACTGCCTTATAAATTTTTAAATAGATTACTGGGAAGTGGTTTAGTATTTTTGCACATTGATCTTAACTATTGAGATTCGTTATATTAAAATTGTCAGCATTGCCCAAATAGGAATGTTTGTATGTTGCAACATGTTGTGCTTTACCCATATGCTCTCTCCTTTGTCACCCTTTCTTCTGCTCTTAAAAGAATAAAGCAACAGCTTTATTTCCCTCAAAACTTCCCTTATATAAAGCCATTTATCTTTTCCCCCTTTATTTTCTCCCTGCCATCCTTTGGTTTAAAGCCTGGAAGTGAGAACTCTATAGAGTTTGCTGTCTTGGTGCAGAAAGCTAAAAATCACCCTACTAGAAAGATTTTTGGGCTTCCTGGCAGAGCATTTGCTGTTAAACATGAGAATTATCAAAACAATGCCCAGAGCTGCAATGTGGTATGAGCCAGTGTTTCTGGGTACACGACAGATACTTTTTAATATGGTAGGAAATGGAAATGTAGAGGGATTAATCATATACGTAGTGAATACGCGTATAGCGGAGGATATTTGAAATAAAATCTTTTTGAAGGGTTTCTAACCCCCTTTTCAACTAAATATGAACTTAAAAATGGAACTATAATATTACTTTACAGGTCCTTTTATTTCCTTAGGCTTTTATTTAAGAACCCATGCATCTTGTGAGCGGTGTGGGATATTAATTGATTGATTTTCACATAGCAGTCAATGTACATGCTTTGAACTGAATTATTCTTTAAAATGCAGTTGTTCTGGTAACATAGCTTTCTATTTTAATACTATGCATTTTTTCAAAACAAAACTGTTCTACTTGAAGTGAACAGACCTGAAACAGTTCATATGTTCTGTTAGTTTTCCCAAATAACTGTAGGTTCGGACACAGAATCCTGGGAAGCGCTTTCCCTTGATACTGAATATTGGAAACTTCTGCTGAAACAGTTAGAGGATTGCCTGATACTTCAAACACTACTGCAAAGCAAAGTGAGCAAAAGGACCAAAAGAGTTTCGTCGCTCCAGACAGAGCCTTTGGGCAGGCTTTCTGTAAAGAAATTGCTTGAAGCTGGAAAAGGTACCTTTTCTTCCTCTTGGAAAGGTGGCTGATTGTCTTTCTAATAGACTTCGGAGCCATCCTTACCTACTCGATCAGATACACTGCACCAAAAATTGTTCTTGTGGTTACTTAATTTAAAAAACAATGCAAACCAGGTAGAATACCACTTTAAAATAGTAAAAGGATCTTACTGTAAAGACTGCATTGTAAACATCTGATCATGTTATTGGGAAGTTTTCTAATTGGTAGAGTTATCCTTTAGTAATTAATGGGAGTAGTTAAAATTCATATCTCTTCTCTTGTCCTTCCGTTCTGAACCATAAATCCTATGGGATACGTTGCCTATACCTCATGCTACCTTTGTTTGGTGTTTTTTTGGTTTTGTTTTTATGTTGTAGGGGGTATTGCTGACACGGTAGCAAAGTGGGTTTTTAAGCAAGGCTTCAGTCCTCTTGTACTGAATTTGGCCCAACACAGAAATATAGATAGTACTGAAGAATCTGCAGAAATGCATACAAATATCTTCCTTGAGGAACCAGAAGCAGATGCAGGCTTGGAAACAATCCTAGGTAAGCAAATAACAGGATTTCTTCAGATTCTAAATGTCTGCAGAGATGTTTTAGTTGTTACTGTTGTGAAGTAGCAGAAATTGTAGCAGCAAGAGGCCTCTCTTGTAACTTCAGATTATTTTTTTTTCTAGAGCTGCTGCAACTGGCGTATCAGCAATTTCCATGTAGTCTTGAAGTGGATGTACTCCATGCACATTGCTGTTGGGAATACGTAGTGCAGTGGAACAAGGACCCAGAGGTAAAAAAGATTCATTTTTGGGGGGCAGTGATTAAGACCAACTCAACAGAAGCAGTTTTGCAAGTTTGTATTAGTTACTAAAAACTGTCATTAAGATGACTGACTTTGGAAGCCTACTGGTTATGAGTTTTCTGCGGTAAGTGGCAAGCAGAAATCGAATTGAGAAAATGAACGCAGGTCCTGAGGCTGAATGGCACCTTACAAAGACAGGATGGTGTGTTTCTGAGCTGTCAGGTTCTCAAAACTGGAAGTGTGGAAACTAGATTCAAATAAGCAGCATAAAGAAGGATTTTGACTGTATTCCGTGCAAGTAAAAAACAGTTTGAGTATTGCAAAATAGTGATGAAATGTATCACAGAATGCTAAATTTGTTATACTAGAATGCATTCCATTTAAAACGGAAAGAGGGATTTATTGAATATTCTTAGATTCGCTGACTACTGCTCAGAATTGTCATGGAAGAAAAAAAAATCATTCATTTTGTTATGCTGCTGTGCTATAGCTTCTCTAAATTGGGAAAGGTTGTCCTAAGTTCAGACGGTAATAAAATTAGCACTCTTCAATCTGTGCAACATAACATCTTGCTATAGAATAGAAGGTTCCTTTCAGATTGTTAAAAGCTTACTCCATCATAATGAAACGAATCAAAAATTAATCTTTCTGGCACAAATGGATTTTGTATTTGGAAAATGACTGCAGTCAGCACAGGTACCTTTTGGCAAAGAGTACGTCAGCAGTACATACGCTAAAACAGCCCTGAGAATAGTGCTGAAATCACAATGTGTTTCATGATCGCTGAAACATGCTTTGCCACCTGCACGTGTGTTTGTCAGAGAGTAGCAGAGGAGGCTGCAGTATTAGAATAAATTCCAAGCTTTATAAGTGTCAAAAAATAGCAGCTTTAAAATAATCTACCCGGGCACTTTAAGAATCAATAGTTTACATTTAAAACAAGTTTTGAATAATTTAGTAACTTGATTTTTTTGTTTGTTTGTTTTACATAAGGAAGCATGTTTTCTCATTAGGTCGATAGATCACCTAAGATGCATCATTAATGCTCATGTTCAGCACGGTAAGTATGAAGCTATTAGTAAAAATGACCTTTCAAATTGTAAGACAGAATAGTCGGGTAGTTTAAATGTGTGCAGTTCTAGTAGCGATGACCCTTCTGTCTAAAAGAAGCTCCAAAACCAAACAAGCCAACCCAAACCCTTCTGCTGAAATTCAAGCTTTTGTTTTTCATATTGAAACTGAGTTTCCATCAGAACCATGAAAAAGGTTGGTTAGATAAAGTTACTGTGTTAACTAAAAGCATTTAAAAATAGAATTGCTCTGAAACGATATTTTTATTTAAACAGTGGCACATGCTTCTTGCAGGCAATTACTTTTTGTGCCTTTCTCAGTACTATTTTGGTGAATGTGATGACAGTTGTCTTTTTTTGTAGACTACATATGTAAGGGACACTCTGTGTCTGTAGCACTAGTCTTAAACCTTCATGCTTAGCACCAAAGCTGCTGTGTACCTACAGAGTTTAACCCAGTCTAGCTAACATAGTAATTTAATGAGTCATTCCTTGCACTGTATTTGATCACCAAGGTAGCGGTGAGTAGAGGTTAGAGGTAGCCTCCTCCTGAGAAATCTGAAACTAAACTCCAAGTATAAAGCACTGAGGAGAACTCACAATTCCTTGTTGCGTTCACCATCTTTAATTTCACCCCCTCCTTCAAGGACCTTTTGGCCCATGACTTGTCACTCCATGGTTGTAAGTTCTCTTTTCTTTTCACTTGGAGTTTACAAGTTCGTGATTTGTTTCAGGTATCGCGCTGATGATGTGGAATACATTCATAGTAAAAAGGCTTTCTTCTGCTACGTATCTAATGGACAAGGTGAGTGAAGCATTGTGACTATTTCTGAGGCTGAATTTTTATGATTAACTGAAAAGCGAAACTAGTATTTTTACACCACTATTGGTTTTTGGTTGATTTTGGTTTGGTGGCTTTTTTGTTTGGTTGGTTGGTTTTGTTTGTTTGTTTGTTTGTTTTTAAATAAATGTCTTTGATTTAAGCATCAAAAACACCTGCTTATTTGGTTTATTATGTAGCTAACTTTTGGAATTGATGAAGGAATGCATACTGTAAAATATCAAATCTGGGGAATGATCAGCTTTAAGTAACAGCTAATCAACACTGGCTGATGTGTACCAAAGACTTAGACTAAAAAGTATGCATATATACAATTTTAAGTTAGAACTGAATAAGTAACTTAAAGCGTTTTCTCTGTTCCTGTTTCCTGGTAAGTTATTGCCATGAAACTTTGAAGCTCCCACAAGCAGCAGCTTTTCCAAATGTTGTGGTCCAGGTTTTGCATCTATGAGCTTTTACTCTGCAAAATGCAGAATGTTTTGTGGATGTTGTTGAGCGTTTTTAACTATCATTGTAAATTAGCTTCTTTAGTATGCAGCTTGTTTGCTGTGAGTTTTAGCAGGCTTTTGTCCTGCTAAACTTCATTCTTTTTTTCATGTTTATAAATATGCAGTGGGTCTGGTTACTGGAAGACAATTCTGTTTAGGACTGGAAGACAGATTTAGGAAGAGTACAGCTAGTAAATGATGGAGCTGTTTAAATTGTGCAAGGGGAATCTGCCTGTCGGTTTGCTGGACGTAGAGCAGCAGCTAAGTGTTTTTCTGCATAAAAGTCTAGATGCAGAGAGAGGAGTGTTGATGATGATTAAAAGAAAACCAAACCACCCCCCCCCAAACCCTCAACAGCCAATCAACACAAAACTCACAAGGATTTGTTGTCTCGTCGTCTTTCCTTCTCCTTTTGCTCTTCTCATTTTCTGCTTTTGCTTTTTGTTGAGCTCTGTAACAATCGGAGAATATAATCTTCCTTGTTCCTGAATTTGAGTTTAAATAATCCAGTAATTTAGGGACCTTGGAATCTCATTTTAGGTGCTGCTTAGACTGCCGTGATGCTGTAATCACTACTTCTTTTTTTTTTTTTTGTGCTGTGGAAGAGAGAACTTCCACTTATGTGTACGTGTCTCATTATAAGAGTCAACTTGTAGAAGCTGGACATCATAGTAACGTTTCTAAACAGGATATGATTGAGGTGTCTCCTCCGAATTCAGAGAGGCAAAGCATGGAAACCATGTAATAACTCTTTTATCAGACCTTCTTCATCTCCATGAATATGGTGGAGCATTCCCTTTTCCTTTCCCCTTCCCTTGTTCCCTAGTGTGTGTTTCTAGTATCACACTTGGTATTACAGCTCTAGTTCTGTGGTGTAGAAAGCACTGGGAATTTTTTTTGCTGCCTTTGGAGATCTGAATGAGGACCTTGGGACCTTATTTCTTATCCCAGATTTTAAGGAGGATGAATTAAATATGGGCATCAGTGATGTTCACTCCTGAGTTGTATGATCTGTATCAAATTGTCTGCTGAAAGCAAGCTCTGCAGTGTGCTTATTAGGTAGCTGTAATGAACTATTTTCTCATTTTTAAATTAGGAAAATAGTAACAAAAAGTTAAAACGTGGAATAACAGATACCTTATGATGAAAACTATTTAATTCTGCTGAATTTTTGTTGTGTGGTTTTTTCTTTAAACAGGTTGGAAAAGCTCCAAAAGACAGATTATGCAGACGGGCAAGTAATATTACTTTTGTCTAAATGGGAAGAAATAAATAAAAATGCCTCAATTTTAATACTACCTTGTGCCTCAATTTTAATACTAGCTTGTGATTGATTTTTGAAAGTTTCAGAAAAATTCAAAATACAGCCCTAGAGAAAGTGTTATGAATGTTAAGAAATGTTAAGTTAATATTTATCTGATAAAGCAAATTCAATAGTAGTATAATACTGAATTATAGAATGTCAACTTGAGACTGTAACATGACAAAGTACTATTATTTTTCATGCATAATTTCATTAAAACTTTTATGGAGACAACTGATACGTGCAGAACATGAATTTACTAGATTTGATTACTGGAGGAATTCAGTCGTCTTTAGAGATACAATATTTTAAGTGGCTACATTTAGCTTTATTCCTATTTTCCCCCTGTTATTTCCAATTCTTTGTTGTACTTCAGTGAATATTTGTTTACCTTTAAATATAATAGGTTAATAAACTGAGCTTAACAATGTGGTTTATGTCAACAACCGTCTTCTCAAACATGTAGAGCTAATAAAAGCCTGTTTCAATTCCAAGTGAAACAATTGAAATCATACTGTTTGTTAACAGGACGTAGGTATGGGTGACACAGCAATGACAGCTTTTCTTGGCTGCTGTTCCGATCTTCTGCAAACATTGCTAGAGGTAAATTTTCATTTTTTTCCTGGAGAAAATAATGAGCTAATTAATCCAAACTTAATTTTTAAGAATACACTTATGCTAATTTCTGTACCATTCAGTTCAGACAAATATTCATGAACTTCTAGACACCAGGGAATTTTCTTTTTAATTTTGCTGCAGAGAACCTGTGTTTAAAGCCGCGTCTTTTGGCTAGAAGGCCAGTCTAGGTGACGTTTTGTGCGTGACTACTTTTCTGTGTTGCTCTGGCAGGCCGATGTTAGTAGCGATGAGATGCAGGCTCCTGCCTTAGATACTGAAGACGCTTGGGTGTCGGTAGAAGGACCGGTGTCGATCGTAGAGCTGGCTCTTGAGCAGAAACGCATTCACTACCCGCTTGTTGAACACCAGTTTGTGTTATGCACTATCTTGTACGCCATCATGAGGTTTTCCCTGAAGAGCGTGAAGCCTCTTTCGCTGTTTGATAGCAAGGTAGGTCTTTGGAAAGCGTACATCTTAATCCTGCTGTCCTTGCTCTTGGTGTCTGAAATATATGCTAGTTTTCGCTCTTTAAACAGTTCATGCATCATTCTGTGAAAGATATTTAGTCCACTGTGATGCGCTAATGAAGTTGTCACCAGAATTTAGGCCGAGACCCAAACTTGGAGCTTTTCCTTGTGAATAAAAGATTTGTAGTGACCTCAGATGCATGAAAATCAGCCCCTTAATAATTAGCTGGCCTGAAAATACTGCATGGTAAGAACATTGGATGACAGGTTTTTCTAATTGCTTTAAGAAGTGCCAGATCACAGAAAACATAAATATTTACGGTCAGAAATGTTATGTTAGTGTCACTGTTGTACCCATGATTTCTGATGATTATTCCAGAATTCTGAGCATCCTGAAGAGAATAAATGGCTTGTCATTTAATGCATATAAACCACTTTTTTAAAATAAATAAAAAAAATCATTGCATTTAAAATGCCATATATCTCCAGTCAGAGCTTGACCCTGATACAAAGCAGGTACCATAAATGGACCTTTCCTCCTCCCAACTTTACCACACCACAATTCTAAAAATTTTAAACGCAAAGTACCGGTGTCAACTGTCACTTAATTCCTGCTGGGGAGAAAATGGTTTAGTCCTGTCATACTGCGCAGATTTCTTCTTTCTGATTGACTGGAATTTTATCAATGGAGAATATTACTCTCCTGTTGCCATAGGTTGTTGTATCTGTGCAAGCTCTGATGAAGCCATTGGGTCTGGTTTTAGCGTTTTATCATAGATGAAATTCCATTGTTTTTATGCTTGGCTGGTATTTTTTTTTGCTTATCGGTTAGGAGAAAGTGTTATACTACCTTTTGTCATTTAAGAAGATGTGTTACGTCTCACGAGCAGAGTGACAACCTGTTCCTGTGCCTCCTTTCTTCTTCATACAACCGTTATTCTCAGCCACTGCCCTTTTTTGCCTTCACTCACTGTAGATTTCAATTTATTCTGTGAGCTTTATGAGAGAATTTCTAACAAGTCTTTAGAGCATCTTGGCTGATGACTGAAAAAATGGTTAAAAGTTTTGAAAACTGTTTATTACCTTATTTCTGATAAGTCACTATCTAGACCTACAAGTTCATCACTGTCTTTAGTACAGAGGCATTTTTGGGGGTACCAGTTTCCCCGCTCCCTGTGTTAGTATGGAGCAGGACTGCCAGGGATGCTTGGCACCAAGTATGTCACTGCTGGAGCACGGTGGGCTGGAACAAGGGCTACCTTGTGCCGTTGTTCAGGGGTTTACCTGAAATTTTGTTTAATCTGTAGTTCAAGAAACCTTAAAATTAAGCGGTGTCAACTATATCAATAGATACTAGAGAAGATGTATTTTTGTATCGGCTAGTTTGCGTTTCTTCCTATCTATTATGCTTGGTCTAGAGCCAGGGACCAGGAAATGGATCCAAACTTCAGCTCCAGCTGGCAAGGTATCAGCTACCTAATTTAGTAGGCAGGTAGTTTTAAGTTTAAAGGAAATTCTTGACATGTGATGATTGCACGAACAAAAGTTCGTTTTGTTCCACGGCTTTAACTTACAGTATTAATTTGTGTCCTCAAAGAGAAATAGAAGATGCAGTACAAATTAAATGTAAAAAACAAGTAGGCTTCTTAGTATTGGATGAAAATGGATTGCTTGTATTTCCCTGTATCTCTGAGGCCTGTCTTTGGTTCTCAATTTTAGGGCAAAAATGCATTTTTCAAAGACCTTACTTCAATTCAGCTGCTACCCAGTGGCGATATGGATCCAAATGTGTTATCCATACGGCAACAGGTAGGTATAAGTTCTGTACTGAAAGTTCTTTAAAGTTCTAAAATTTCCAAGAATACTGTCGTAATCTGCAATTTTTGCTTCCAAGTTCTTGGTCAAAGTTGTGAGTGCAGCAGTTCAGACGCTATGTTCAGCACAAAAGGCCAAAGAAGTCTCAGAAGAGGAATTGTTTCCTTTTGAAAAGGGGAAGAATTGGCCAACTTTGGCTGCGGACCTGGCTCAGTATCTTCAAATCTCTGAGGATGTGGTCAGAAGGCATTATGTCTGTGAACTCTATAGCTATGGGATGGATCATCTCGGTGAAGAGGTAATAACAGCTTTTAAAAATTTTAAGTCAGGACAGCACTATGTCGGATATTTTGCCAAAATTACTGTTTCACTTAAGATGTCTGAAAGGCTTAGGCAAGAATTATTAGGCTCCAAAAATCCCAAGGCTGAAAAAGTCAGAGGCTGGAAAAGTACTTTCTCAGGACCGATAATTCCCTTTGTTTTTACTTCTTCCCAAATCTGTGTATAGCAACTAGTGGAAACACGATAGGGAGTTCCAGTACCGGTCTAAACCAGTACAGCCTTTTTTATTCAACTCTATTTGGTAGCTTCAGGAATCTGTTTTTTATCCTGTAATCTCTTTTAGAAAAAGTTTACCAGTCCTTGGACTGGAAAATCCTTCCCTTTCTGGAGCAGAAAAGCAAATGAGATTTATATGGAAGAGATTATATGTTGTTGGACCGTAAAACACATCTCAGGTTAATCATGGTGTAAAACAGAGTCATTCTCTGCCTTTGTTCGCTCTTCTGAAGCTTTCAATAACGTCCTTTATTATTGTAACAGGTAACACAAGAAACAGTCTCAAAAGCATTTGTCTTTTTAGTATCAAGAAGCTTCTTTTGGTAGAGCTTTTGAAGCCTCCAGATGAGTGAGCTGTGTCATGCTGAAATGGTTTCTAGTTTCTTATGTGTTTGGGTTTTTTTGTTTTTATTTTCAGGCCTTTCTTCAGGTGACCGACAAAGAAGTGCTCGCGTCACAGCTGCTCATACTGGCTGGACAGAGACTGGCCTTTGCTTTACTCCATGTCCAGACAAAGGAGGGGATGGAACTCCTTGCTAGGCTTCCTCCAACACTATGTACTTGGCTCAAAGCCATGGTAAGTTAAGCCTGATTTAGGAAAATGGGTTGATTTGCAGAAGCTTCTCTTCACCAAGGCAAGAGGCTGCCTCTGAACAGCCCTTTCTTGTAATGGAAAACAAGAGTATGAAATTCTCATTTTTCCTGGTGCTGGTTCCGTTTCAGGAAGCTTAACCGAGTTCATAAACCTCAGAATTGCTTTATACAAGTTCAGGAGGGCTTACACGTGTCAGAATGACTCTGACGCTGTGCTTATTCTTTTACACAGGACCCCCAGGAACTTCAAAATGTAGAAGTACCAATTGCAACAACAGCTAAACTAGTTAACAAAGTGATAGAGCACTTACCGGAGAATCACGGGCAGTACAGCCTCGCCTTGAACCTGATCGAGGCTGTGGAAGCCATCCCCTCGTGATGCTCTCGGCCAACATACCCGTATCATGCATGATTTTACATGAGGCTGAACTTCACAGAAAGAAACTTCCGTGGGGCTCTTGCTAAACACCGACAGGAACGGTGCTCCCCGTCCCAGAATTTCAGGAGGTAATTGGAAATTGGAGTATATTTTAAATTCTGCACTAGTACAAAGATGTTTAGTTTTTAGTACACTTGTTGGTATCTGAAATGCTTTGTTATTTATTTCCGACTTGAGCGCTTTCTGCAGTAGGCTACATTGGATATATTTGACATCAGGTTTAGTCTGTTTACAAAAACAACATCTTGTGACATCCTGTACTTCATGCTGGCAGTAACTGCTGCAGTTTCAATGTATGATTTGTTTTCTCAAAATAAGCTGTAGCATTAACACCCAAAAAACCTTCGGTCTCTGACATTACCATGTGAAGCCAACGCTGCTTTTTCAGAAGCCAGAGCTGGTGTGGGGCTCACGCCTTGTAACTGCATTACACGTGGCAATGACGACTGCACTAGACGTAGGATGAAACGTGCTGGTGCCTTACGCAAAGGGAGACCAGCCCACATTAGATACAGCTTGGGAAGGAGAAGCCATTTCTCCACAAAAACAGGGACTCATCCTTTAGTCCAGATCTCCCAGGATCGTCTCTAGGGGCTGGGCTTCAGATAAAACTGGATTTACATCCCTCTCCTTTATTATTAAGCTCTGCTGAGTTTAAGTAGGTCAAGGAATGTCTTACTCTTAAGATTGTTCCCTCATCTTATTGCTGTAGAAGATGTAGTATGCTATAAACCTCTGCACACGTTAACTTGTAGTCAAAAACCGCTTAAATAGTTGACCCAACTTCACTGAAGATCTATAGTACCAAGTACTTTAGCCTTAAAAACACACTTTTATTTACGGTACCTGCAGGGAATCAGATAGTGAGTATCTTCACTATTGGAGTGGTATTGAACACGATTGTCTTGCATCAGTTAGAAAGCAAACAGTACTACCTAATGGCAGCCAGGAGAGAAAAATGACATTGGTGTAAACTCTTTCTGTCTTGAAGTCAGCTGCAATGACTTGCTCTATCTTGTAACCTGTTCCTCTTGCATTGTATGTTAATAAGTATTTGTAATTCTGTCCTGCTGGAGACAGAATCTGGTCTCACCTTCCTGAAGTATGTGCTGCTGTCACCTAAGGGTTAGACTCCCCCTAAAAAAAAACCCCACGGTTATGGACAGGGCTTGTTCTGCACTGCCTCCTTCACCTGTCCAGCACCCCCAGTTCCCAACTGCTGCACTTTAATGTAGGTGACGGAGGCTTCTCAAACAGTTTTGATACTAAATGTCCAACTTCCTACCATGGTTAAGACTACAGAATAAAGCATAGTAAGAACTCCCCTAAGAACAAGTGGACAGCCCTGCTCTGTATTTTAGATACTTCTATCCTGACTTCCATAACTGAGGTTAAAACAGCTGTAGGGGAAAAATGGAAGACGACAAGATTCTACAGGTGACTTGACTACCACCTTGCCTGACAGCACTTCAGACTTCTGCAGAAATGAGTACGCTAGAGCTTGGCTCATTGTGGAACCGGAGGAAAACCACACCTGTTTCTCAGTTGCGTTACATTCCTGTATCATGGTACAGCCGTGAGAGGGATTTTACTGTGACTGAGTCTCATGGCAGAGCTGACACTACACCAATCAAACCTGTAATGTATTGTAAGTAATACTCTGTACATAGTGCTATTTTGTGTCTAATTTGCTGTGGATTTGTGTAAATTGATTAAATAAAATCTGAAGTTTCAGTGTGTCTTTTCCTCTTTTTTAGGGAATTGCCTCTTTTTCTTCTTCTGTAGTGTTTTACACGAGGAGTAGACAGGCCAGTGTAGCAAGGAGCAGTTCTCTGGGGTTCCACAGAGCTCCCCCCTGACCCTTACACAATACCTGCTTTACCGCACGAGTGTCACTTCAGCTTCAAAAGAGCACAGGTTGCTCAAAAGGAAGTAAATCCCTTATTTTGAACCACTCTTTTTATTAAGCTGAAAAGTAATATACACAATTAGGAATATATACATAAGGTTCCTCCCAGAAAGCACATGATAATTCTGCTTGGGCTTAAGCAGCTGGTTCTACCGGCCTCAGTACACAGACCTTCTGGTTAGGCACCGCTTCGGTGTGCTCCGGTACGCGCGACTTGGGAGCAGCGGGTGCCCAGGCATCGCCCCTTCACCTGCTCCCTCTTCCACCGAGGACTTTCAGGCACCGTGGGCAGGGAGTGCTTGAGGAATCGGAGGTGTATCTCCTGCAGCGAGGGCATTTGGCTTTGGCGATGGGCAGGGCTATAACTTTATATGAAGATTCTTCACGGATATCGCCACCTGTTAAAGACAGCGTTAGCACTGTGGTTAAGCACACTCAAGCCTACAGCTGAAAGGAACAATGAATTACGGTGTAGTGCAGAGAAGAACTGGCTGCTTAGCACAGAAGTCTGTCTGGAAAAGCTCTCTTACCTTCCAAGTTAATCAGAAAGGTCCCTTTGGTGATGTTTGCATCTGAAGGTGTTTCTTTAGGTAGCTCACTCAGCAGGGTTGTCTGGGAAGCCGTCATTATTTCATTCAGCTGTGAAACACTAGAAGTTTCTTCAGCCTGCAGTGCCTAGAGAAGAGAGTGAGTTTTTAGACTTGCGAGCTGGTTTTGAACCAAGAATCGTCTCATTTACTGACTCCTGCCAGGGTAAGAGGACAGACTTGAACTGTGCTGTCCGAGCTTCCCTCTTCAGAAATACCCAAGTTACTTTGACCCTCACATCAAGAAAAGCCGGTGGCTTTGGAAGAGCACTGCCAGTGGCACTAGAACAGGCACTTTCAAGGCATCCCGAGCTTGAGGCCAGTCTGTACTGTTTAAAATATCAATTAATAACCTGGATAATGGGGCAGAGCATACCCTTAGCAAGTCTGCTGATGACACCGCGCTCAGAATGAGTGGCTGATAACTCCAGATGGCTGAACTATGGTTCTGAGGGACTTCAACAGGATGGAGAAACGGGCCAGCAGCAATCTCATGAAGTCCAGTAAAGGGATCGGCTCAGTCCTGTCCTTGGGGAGGAACACCCCAGGCACCAGTACACTGTGAGGGCCAACTGGCTGGAAAGCAGCTTAACAGAGAAAGGCTCCTGGTGGACAAGGAGCTGGCCAGGAGCTCTCACAGCAGGGAAGGCCAGCAGCAGCCTGCGCTAGGATGCTGCACTAGGAAGAGTGCTGCCAGCAGATGGAAGGAGATGATCCTTCCTCACTGCTCAGCCCTGGTGAGAAACATCTGCAGTGCTGGGTCCTGTTCCAAGTTCCCCAGTAAGAAAGAGGTGGGAATTTGCAGTGCAAGTCCAGCAAGGGGCCATAAAGATGAGGAAGGACTGGAGCAGCTCAGACAGGGCAGCTCAGCTCAGTTTCATGTATATAAATACCTGGTGGGAGGATGTAAAGGAGATGGAGCCAGACACTTTCACTTGTACCCAGTGACAGGACATAAGGCGACAGAAAGAGAAAATTCCAAGAAAGAACAAAACCCCTTTTTTACTGTGAGGGTGGTTAGACACGGGCGCAGGCACCCTGGAGAGGTTGTGGCATCTCCATCCTCACAAGCACTCAAAACCCAGCTGGACACAATCCTGGGCAACCTGCTGTAGCTGACCCTGCCTGAGCAAGGCGCTTGGGCCATACACTCTCCCGCAGTCCCTTCCAACCTCAACTATCCTGTGATTTTCTGGCAAGTACAAAGCCAGAAGTTTAGAGAAAGGAGTATTTTTTTGCATAGACAACACTATTCATAGTTGCATCTTTTACCTCCATTAATTCAAACAGCAATCCAGGCTCGATGACGATGACAGCTTCGTATTCCAAAGCATTTTTGCCAGAGATGGACCCCAGGAAAGAGTCTCTCATTGCACATGCACCTTCTATTGCTTCCTCAATGCCAGGCTTCTTCCATGCTGAGCTTGCTTTGATCCAGCCAGTACGAAACACACCCTCTGAATCTTGAAAACAAAGCAAAGAAAGGAATTTTTAATTTGGTGTCTTTCTATTAAATGTATAGTCCTCTCTTAAATGAAGTCTTTACTAAATGCGCAAAAAAGAATGGCGTATCGCTACATCTGCATTCCTTTTAACTGTGCAATTAAACAGCGCACTAAAATAATTCCTTACAAATTATACATGCTTTACCTTTCTTATAAGGGAGGTGCTGGAAAACCTCCTCTGCCAGGTGAGGAAGGATTGGTGCGAAGGACCGGACTACTACGTCTAAAGCCTCTACTAGGACAGTTTGACACGAACGACGCTTCGGATCTTTTTCTTCTTCACAATAGAGCCTGCAAGACAGAGATGAAAGGGGAAAACTATTTGCATGCTCATACTGTTCCTGCTTGAGAGCCGTACGTGCAGGACTGCCACTGAAAGCGCGGAAGCCTGACCTAGCTCGTCCTGCTAAAGAAAGCTTTTCATAATTGCCCTTTCCTAGGTGCACACAGTGGAGGAGGTACAGAGCCACCCGCGTCTGCAGCCATGTTTGGTCATAGTCTGTCACTCTGCCTTAGTGAGGCCTCATCTGGAATACTTTGTCCAGTTCTGGGCTCCCCAGTTCAAGAGAGATGGGGACCTACTGGAGAGAGTCCAACACAGGGCTACGGGGATAATGAAGGGACTGCAGCATCGCTCTTGGGAGGAAGGATTGAAAGACCTGGGGTTCTTTAGCCTGGAGAAGGATGAGAGGGGATCTGATCTATAAATATCTGAAGTGTGGGTATCAAGAGGATGGGGCCAGTCTCTTTTCAGTGGTGCCCAGCGACAGGACAAGGGGCAACAGGCACAAACTGGAACACAGGAATTTCCACCTCAACATGAGAAACTTCTTTACCTTGAGGTAAAGAGCACTGGAACAGGCTGCCCAGAGAGGCTGTGGAGTCTCCTGCTCTGGAGACTTTCAAAACCCACCTGGACCCGTTCCTGTGTGACCTGCGCTAGGTGAACCTGCTTAGGCAGAGGGATTGGGCTGGATGATCTCGAGGACCCTTCCAACCCCCACCATTCTGTGGAAGGAGATTTTATACATGGCATGTTAATTCTTCTATACTTCATTTGTATAGAAGAGAATCTTTCCTCAGGGAGGTGAGCCTGCAGCTCTGTTAGCCCTTTGTTCTGGTTCATCTACAAAATGTAGCATTAGGGCTTTTTTTGCCCCCCCTCTACTTGCATTCTGGAGACTAAAGATCAGTGGAACCCCCAATCGGTAGAACCCCTTTCCTCCTTCCCCCCTGAAACAAGCCCTTTCAAGATTTGCAAAGGTATCAGTTACTTCCTTAGCATTTTTTACCTGTTTTCTACATCGGTAAAAGACATCAAGTTGCCCAGGTAGGTGCTAGAAGCCCTTCCCCGCTACCTTCCCAAATCATATGCACACACTTCTAGGTCGAAACACAGAAACAAGAATCTATCTTTAAAACTTTGCTTGGTTTTAAATGTATACGCTGGGTTACCTTTCAAAATGTTTCAGTACTCCTGGTGGACAGACTACAGAAGCCCACAAAAACACTCGGCTGAAAGCAGCTGGGCCTTCACCCGTGAGCTTTACTGCAGTAAAGCCAAACATGTACCTGTGAGATGTTCTCCGAGATACCTGCATGCGCTTCACACTCACTGGAATGTTATTACCGCCACCTCAACTGATTAAATTGGGGTTTTTTCCCCCCTTTTAAAGGCAGCAGTAATGAACTTACCTATCTTTGATGAGGCTGAAATAGAAGTTAGACAAGTTTCTGGAACAGAACGCTTGCAATAACCGAACAACTTTGCTATAGTCATATTCCTTGTATGCTTCTGTAACCTGGGAGAGGGAGCAGAGAGAGAGGTAAGAACCGTGCAGCAGTCTCCATCACGTGGCACACAAGGACAACCTCTGATGGACCTGAACTTGCAGAAACTGTAACGGGTGACACAAAGTCTAGGAGAATCTTTTCCTTAAAAGTTTGTTAGAGCGGGAAAAGATATTAATTCTGTTAAAAATTAGGACAAAGAAAGAATTTCAATGCAAACTTAAGGGGAGAGGACAAGGGGAACCCCAGAAATTATGTCCATCCTTTCAGCAGAACAGTTCTGAGTGACAAAATTTTGACTACAGCAGATTTCCAGAGCTCTAGACTTTTTTAAAAAAAATATCTTATTCTAACTGTTTCTAAAGACTTCTAATTTTAGGCCTTGGGCAAGGGGGGAATGGGAAAAACTGGTCCATGTCAAAACCAAGTTAATAATGTTAAAAACAACACCTTCCTCTCAAAAGTTGAAATGGGCTTGAGGGAGCACACACCGTATCAAAGGAACCTTTGTGGTCATAATTTGCCTACTTGACACATACTCTTTACTCGCGCGCTTAAAGAATTTTCCCTAGAGGGCATAGCCAATGCAAAACCTTACACATCTATTCATCCAAGTACCATTTACTCCTACCTTGCTGCCATAATCTTGCAATAAATGCAGCATGTATTGATCTACGATGTACATCTCTGAAGCGGGGATGGAATCACTTTCTGGATTGAAGCCAGCCACGTTTCCCAGCATGAAGCGTAGTGTATTCCGAAGCTAGGAGCGAACCAGAGGAATTAAACATTAATGGTCTGCACTCTAGATGAAACCCAAAGCGCTAATATTCTCTACTGAATTAACTGAAGTTGGCTGTTTTTCAAAATTGTTGTTTGAATAGTCAGAAAAGCATCATGAAGAACATACGCTGAGAGGACCTATAGAAAAGTAAAGAGTGGCCATGACCGAAGCACGCTGCAAAAACTAGTCTTTTCCTCACTACACTTTGCTATTTGAGCCACAGATATAAAAAGCAGCGGTACCTACCTAAATGAGTTCAGAAAAGCTTTCTTTAATCTAAAGATTGTAAAGCTTTGCAATGAACTCTACTCAGCCACCACAACCCCAAATATAAAGAGGACCTGGCATTAGAATGAAGAGCGTTCGCGTCTTGGGCTCTTACCTTGTTGATATCGTCTCTTGCAGCATTAAGCACGACGGGCCCGATCAGCACCTCAGTAAAAACATTCGACTCCGCCACCCACCAGCGGAGAACATCAGCACCGTACGGCGGATCCTTGCTGTGGTCCTAGGCAGAGACAGAAAGACAGGAATAAAACTGTAGCCCGGCGAGCAGTGCCATTCCATGTGCTCAGTCCTGTCTGCAGATCTGGAACTGTGCCCAGAAGGCCACTGGATTTGGGGGCCTCACCCTGTCTTAGCACAATTTACTGTTAAGCCAGGGCTACCACACAGACTCACAGCAGTCTGTGTACAGGCAATGCTAGAGCTTGGGTAAGCTGAGATAAACTCCTCTCACAGCTTTGAATCCTTTGAGCGCTTAACATCAGTATCGAAAACTACATACTTCAGACTGATTTTTACCTTGTTTTCAACTCTGAAAATGGCTTCTCTCCTTTTGGAAAGAATAGAAGCTGTGTTTTACTGAATCAGGTAAGCAAGTCTTTGTAAGGATTCATTTTGCTGTCTAGAGAGTTGCAAAATCTGCTCAGCAGCCTCAGAAAGAGCAACAGCAGGACTGGGGAGGGAAAAAAAGTTCAGAGCATCACCTGCAGTGCAACCTCCCTGACCACGGAATGAAGTAAGTTTCCAGAGTCAATAAATGGCCTCAGCTGAGAGCAGATGACTGGGGTGCAACCCCTACTGTGGCTGCTCTACTGCCAGGCCCAGCTTGTAACAAGCTTTCAGTTTGAAAGCAAAGGTTAATTATTTTAATTTTTTTTAATCCCTTCCCCATCACTTAATCAACAGCGTTCCCAAGTGAAAAAGAACCATATAACACATTTTCTTTTGGCACAGAACAAAGGTGTGGGGAGGGTTTTGGCACTACAGCTGAGGCCAAACAACTTGAGGTTTTTACTCCAGCCAAATGGAATTGCAGCGTAGCCAACATCTTTAGAAGAGCCTTACAGAGTTCTGCTAGGAGATAGCTGTTTAGAGAAGAACATGCCACCAGACAGCTGCTAGTTACAGTTTTCCCCTACCAGATTCTGCAGTTCTAAGAAACCCAAGAGTCTGACTTACTTCGCCTCCATTGATAACTACATCAGGGTCAACCACGTTGCCAATAGACTTGGACATCTTCTCCCCTTTCTCGCCAAGAGTAAAGCCATGAACTACCAGAGTCCTGAAAGAAAGATTGTAGTGAAAACAAAATCCTAGTGAAAAATCTATGTTAAGAACAGATTTCTAATGAGGATATTCCTCAGTCAAAACATAGAAACATAGAGAAATCCTCTATTTTGGTAAGCCTGAGGCTCACCTGTCAAGTTCAACCATGACCGTGTTGTACGTACCACCCCAGCGGTGCATACAACTTTATTTTTCCTCATTTAAATTGTGCCATACAAGCAACAGAGTGGCTGCAGATATCCAGGGCACATGTATTTCAGACAAAATTAAAGACTGAAGTATTATTTACTCTTTAAGCCAATACATTTCCCAAAATTGCAGAGCCTCTTTGCAACTGGCCCAGGTTCCCCTTCCCTACGCTCTTCATCGTCCAGGGGACAAAGAGTATGTCAGCCTAATGTTCAATTCACAAGCCAGGGAGTTTAGGAGATCTTCATACTGCACCTCCCATAATAATCCCTTTCATTATGGGAGTGGGAGAGGTGGCAAGAGCTGTACCTGATAATGTAATAGGATGTAACTAAATGACTGAGAAAGAAAACATCTATTAACATTATGATGGAAAAAACCTGAAACAATAAATACCTTACAATCTAATCTGAGAAAAAGTTCACACTAAAAATGTAAGAACATGAAGCGGACACTTAGTAATGGCTTGATTTCTCTGGTTTATATGCTACTGTCCATACTACCGACAGCCCAATATTTAAAAATTGAACTAGCAATGTGTTTGGAATCCAGACACTTACTTATACGGTGCTTTTTTCCTTGCTGCCACACTAGTTAATAGAGAGGACTGAAACCAACCTCCCAGTTGGTCTTTTCCTTCAAGGTATGTATCTGCTCTTTGCTCTGCACCTTTGAAAACACAAGATTTTAATATATCAGCCCATATTTTCAAACAATTCATACACTTAAGAGAAAATCTCTGAGAGTGATTAGTAAAATTTACTCTGCTCTTTAAACCCAGCACACAGATGGTTTATAGATGGTGTATAGTTACTTGAACACAATATAAGTGATTTATGAGTATCACAATTTTTAAAAAAAATCCAAGGCTCAGTGAACTCCAGAATTTAACAAATGAGCTTGCTGTCCCCCAAACAAAATAATAAATTATGAAAACAGAAGCTATCACGCTCTGAGCACTTCATACAACATTCTCAAAATACTTTCACAGTACTCCTGAATAAACTGAAGGACCCAAGGAAAGATAATGTACTTTGGAGTTCATAAAAATCGATGCTACAACCTGAAATGTCACTAGTTGGGGATTACTCAGCATACAAGTCACAGATGTAAGGTGCCGGGCTAGCCTGTGTAAGGCATTGGATATTTTCAGAGGAGACCAGGAAGCTTTGGCAGTGATCACACCTCGCCTGTGACTGAATTTACATTTCTGGTCACTGATGTCCAGGAAGATCAAACATTTCAGGAAAGGGTTAGGACAACATGGGAAACAGAAAGCCTATTATGGGAGAGAGGGGCCTGGAGGAGGCTGGCTTCTTTAGCTTATCCAGGTGAAGGCTGAGTGGAAATATTATTCCCTGCATGGACCCAAGAAAGAGGAATGCTAGAGAAGAACAGCTGGGGCTAATGCATATTGTTGGCATCAGAGAGAAAAAAAAAAAAAAAAAAAAAAGAGGGCTGCACAGCACACGCTGGGTATTAGCTGCCTGCACCTTAAAAGCAGAAGCGCAAACCCAACTTTTGCACAGGGCTGAAAGAGCGCAGCAAAGTTTCAATGGCTTTACTGGTGGAATTCAGTCACTGGAAGAAAAGGTACAAGACTTCTTGACTCAACAAGTCCATCCTAAGCAATCCCAGACATGTCACCATCAGAATGATGTGGAGCACAGCAGAACATGCAAATCAAAGCCTACTAATGTGCAAACTCATATAGTTATTTGGCAGGAATTTAGTTTTGATTCTGAAAGTTGGTGGCGTAATGTTCCAGATATTCAGACAAAAGTTTTTCTAATCAGTTCTTATCTACTAGCTCCTTTTATCCTCTTCCTAGGACCCCTGAGACAATGCTGCTTTCTGCTGACGATTCACTTGATTTATTTGTTTAACTTAATGGAAGTTTCGATATTTAAATCCATCCTGCAATAAAAGGAAGTTCAACATTACAAAGGTCAAGGCCATACAGTTCCAGCTAGCACAGGAAAAAATGTGTGGGTGGATGTTGTGTTTTTTAACAGAATTTGTTTATTCCTTCCAGAAAATCTACAAAGACTTTGGGTTTTGAAAGTAGAATAAGTAGGGATCAGCCTTGGTATTAATAGACTGCAAAAATACTTGTGAGGACAAGATTAAAAAAAAAAAAGAAAAATGTGGTCAGGAATAACAGTGGAAAATCTGTAAAAAAACCACATTTGTTATTTATGACTAGTTTACTAGCTACTGATTTTGGAGAAGTGAACGTTTCATGGGAACGCCAGCAGTTACAATTTAGAGGAGAGAAGAATTTAAACAAACAAGTGATTACAAACAGCGAAGTGTATTGGTCTCTCCTGACAGGAACCAGCACATCTGGCAGGCTGGCTAATGGAGCTTGCAAAGTTCATGGAGCCCTGAACATTTTAACTCTGTAGAATACAAATATGGGGTTTTGCATATACAAAGCTCCCCTTTTCAGTGCACGGGGAGCTCCCCTACCTCAGTTTCAGTAAAGGTGTGATGGTTTTATTTATATATATATAAAAATTGGAACAGCATGCACATTTCTGTAAATGGAAGAGTATGTCCGGCAACCCAGAAGAGACTTTTCCATTGTTTATTTTACACTGAGGTATAGTACATAGGTCATTAAAGGGAATTACAATTTATGATCCCTCTGGTTTGGATTTCAAGATTCTGTATCTTTGATCTTGTAGACCTTGACTTTTAGATTAAACGTATTGTATTTTAATGCCAGGAAAGAATCAGCTAAGATAAATTCAAGTCTCTCAGTCAGCACAAAAGTTTAAACACTTAGATAGGTAAGTTGTAAAATAATCACATTCATTCAGTTAAATATTAGCCAATAAGATAGGGAAAAAAGTTATGATGGTGAAAACTACCATCATTGCGATACAAAACCATGGGTAAAAAGCTGTGTCACTTTTACCGATGGCTTTTCACATTGCAATAGAGTCCAGTGCGCATTTTTATATGAATTATTTTGAAAAATAATAATCCATGGTTGTAGTGCAGACGGTTTTCTGCCCATGAGGAAAATGTCAAGGCCTGTGAGAGAATTTCAAGACAGAATTCTCTAAAATGGATACTCCAAAGACAGCTAGTGAAATAAGCACTATCAGAAGGCTGAAAACAAACTGAAATTCAAAGCAAAAAAAAGTCCTAGGCACCACAGTATGAAGTATTCAAAATTAGCAAACGCTTTTGAACCAAATTTGGCTTTTACCACACCTTCGTTTGGAGGCAGAGTATTAACACTCTTCTGCTTTTCACAGCAGGACAGTGAAAAGGAATTTCTTCATGGAGGAAGCATTCAGACTTAAATTTTAATATTGCATAAAAGACTATAGAAACAGTTCTTTCAAAAATATTTGAGGCAGATGTAGCAAGAAAGAAACAGGATTAGATGGCACAGTGAAAACAGCGTTAGGCAAACAGAGCATTAGGGAAGCAAACCGTGTCCCCAGAAAACTTCAGCAGCAGTGAGTTTTTCAGAGCACGTTGCACTTGTGGATCTGCTCCCGATGCCGCAAGCGAAGCGGTATTTATTCCACACACAGTCCAGTGACAGCTGTACATTTTTGGTTTTGTGACTACAGGAGCTAAATCTTTGATCTCAGTGTGCAAGTCGCACCTGCCCACCTGCCACACTGCTGTGGAACAGTTTGGTTAATTTGTCATTTAGCTAGAAGTGGTACCTTTGACACACCGAGGCTGGGAAAAGGAAGCCAACCATAATTCAATGAAAAAGAGCAACTTTAAGTCATTTCCACCGAACTATGCCCAGTCTCTGGCAGGAAACACAGCAGGACAAGCATCAGAAATACGATATCCATGCAACCTGTGATTTAGGCCGTTGAGCTTGCTGTCACTGAGCAATTCCTTTAACCCATTCATAAACCTCGTATTGCAGAATCTCTCCTCTTCCTCCTGCCATATTTTTTTTAAAAGCAATCTGTGTGGCCGTCAGCTGAAGGGATGAATTTTGTAACTGCTGCTGCTCATTTAATAAGCTTGGATGCAGTCAGTTCAAGTCCGGTTCCCTCAAGCTGCAGAAGCTTTGGAGAGAACAACTTATGTTTATGAGACTGGAACTGGCAGGGAAACCTGTAACGCCTTTTATTCCTTCTGGTTACTAGCAGACAGATCAGTGATTTATCATTTTCAATAACTTGAGTTCATGGTACAGTGAAACAATTATAAACATGAGTCTCACAGTTTTAGCCATCTACTATATCTGCCAGTTGTCCTGAAATTAACTTATGTGCTGCGAAAGAACCACTGCCATGCGTGACACTGGCAATGGAAGGCGAACAGTATCTGCTCCTATCACTGATCTCCTACTACAAAATGAGCAGGTAGGACTTTACAGGTAGCACACCAGCTTCCACACGCCTCTCTGCTTTCATGAGTTTAAGCCACAGGAAGTTCTTGCTCCTCTTATGACATTCTCTAAGCAGTTTTCAATTCCTCTGTGGCTTTCAGCCATTTTTCCCCAAGAGTACTTTGGCAAAGAATCCCATCAGCCTGTTCGTGAGCCTTGCCAACTGTTTTTATGGATGTAGGAAGAAGTTCCTTGACAAGTTTTAAAAGCTGGAGCGCACTGGGAAATACAAGACAAAATTATTACTTCCACGACTTCTCTTGCAAAATGCAATATTCACAAGGGGTAAATTAAAACAGTAATTTCATATGAACCACTGAGACTGTACTTCCACTTCTGGCAGTGACTGGGAGCCTCAATTACACAGGAAAAAAAGTAATGCACCTTTTGGGTCATTTCTGAAGATAAAGAGTTTACGAGATCACACTGCTTGTTAGTCCCTCCCTGAGCTTTTGAACCAGTGCCACTGGGTTTGAACCGGGCCACTCCAGTCATGTCAGACAGCAAAAGAAGATGCCTTACACGCACCAAGTCATAGAATCAGAATCTCAGGGGTTGGAAGGGGCCTCTAGAGATGATCAAGTCCAACCCAGCAAGTTTCATGAAAATAGATGATGAGAGAAAGAGGAACTTTTAATGGTTCCATGAAAGAAGCAGCCTGTCTTGTGAAAGACCTGATGTTTATTAGATGTGGCAGAATCCATATGGGAGCCTTACACTAACAGTGTATCAAGAGTCTTGATTCTGCTGTTGCTTATTAAACGCCATGTCTTTCCTCTTTACAGGATTAAAGGTAGTTTTTTCATACAAGCCCTTAAAGAACTCAAGTGTGTAACTGTGCATAAAATACCACTACTTTGTTACACCTTTCAAAAGCAAACCAGAAACAATTTTGAAGAGTATGAACTTTAATAGATGGAAAGGTCTTCCAGAAAAATGAATGTTTGCTGATGGTACTGTTGCCTGACCACGTTGCTAAGAAATAAAACCTCGGGTACTAACGTGTTTTATAATGCAACGAGATTGTTATCACGCAATTGTGTACTGAGGGTTTAAAGTCCAACAGACTTGATGTATGGGACCAGACTCCTCCTTTAGAAAGGACTCCTGACTTTAGATTATCCTCTGGGCAAACAGTGTATATTTTACACATTTTTTATACAAATACGTATCTGCTACCTGCTGAGTAGCTATAAATAGCATATAGCAAGTATAAATACTTTAAGCCACAATATACTGCTTTAGTTACTGAATGGAATCTGAAGTGAAATTTAGACCTACACTGTTAAAGTTGTAAAATAGATTGAGCAGCTAGTCTCAAATTTTTTTCTGCTTCAAATGGCTCGCACAAGCATAAACTGAAATTTGTTATCCAAAAATAACTTAAGTTACCAACTGGCAGCGAATACCTTGGCCGTTTGTCATGCAACTTCTATAGTCAGACCCAATACGCTGTGATTAGAAGATACACGGTGTGCCCCATGGCAGAATCAGTCAGAACAGAATGGCAGGAAAACCTCAGCTTCACCTATACTGAACATGAGTTTGCCAACATTAAGCCCTTATCTTTACAAGCAAGAGCAGCTTTATAAGAACTCACAACCAGTTTGCTGCTGGCATAATCCAACTCGGTTCTGCTGATACCAACACCATCGTGTGCAACAGTTATATTTTGTTCTCCAAGTATTTTAAGAGATCAACATATTAATCCTGTACCTTCCAAAACATGAGCCCAGGAAGTTCCACTGTCAAACCAGATGTCGAGGACATCCTGTCCCTTGACATAATCCAAAACATCATGACCACCAGCCTATTGGAAAAACAATTATTAAGTAATGCAAACAGAATACTCCATATCCTGAATGCTTTACAAAGCTAGAAATAAAGTAGGTTTCCAGACTAGTTTTGTTACAGACTCTGCTACCAACTTCAAGAGTGAACACAAAATTTAGATAATTTTTCACAATAGTTTTCAGATAACTACTGATGAAATCCCAAAAGAGAACAAGGAAAAGCTACCAAAAAGATGAGATGGCAGAGTTACACTACAGTTCGTGTGCAGCTTAAGAACACAGTTGTTAAAGGAACAATAAAATGTTAGGAAGAACTAAACAAAAATTCTAATCTATTTTAATGAAAAAGACATATATTTGTGCTTATAATTTGGTTAATTAGGATGTCGCTTTCCTCCTGAACTAAAAGGAGGAGGATGGAGATCTCCGCCCTGAATTAATGGCACAAATCTGATTGTGTGTAATTTAATATACTCAGATACCACTTTCTGAATATTCCTTTCACAGGATACAATCTCATGAAGGTACAGGATTGAAAAGGATCATGGGAACATATGACGTATTTCTTATCACTGAACTGTCTCCAGCATCTTCTCTACTTGAAGTAAAAATTAAAAAATTACCTTCGCTACAGCCTCTTTTGATAGCAGTTGTTCGATAGGAAGGGTCCACCATGCATCTGTTCCTTGCTGTTCCACTATTTTGATGACATCTGTGACAGTTTCACTGGATTAGAAGAGAGAAATGGGGTTTATGAATTAATGAGTTAAAACATACCTTTCTACAAGTACCTCAGATCCAAAGTGGTGAGATACACTGATAAAAATATCAAAATACTTAAACTTGTGATTTTCAAGCTTCTAATCCAGACAAGTCTCCAGAGGGCTTTCTGCCTGTATTAAAAGGACTTCCTACTTTGGTCTCCCAAGATGGGTAGGGGTTGTGTAAAACCTAGACATACAGAATCCTGCTTGTATTCCAAATAGCTTTTCTGCAAATACTCAATAACTGGGCACTCAGGAAAGATGCTAGCAGCTTCAAAACTTCTAAAATTCATTTCACTTGCTCTTTTCTTGACTTTGACCTGGAAATGGAGAGTTAGGAAATGGCAGCGCTTCAAATAACACACATATATATTAAAATTCTGGTTGCAGCAAGTATTAGACTTCCAGTTTCCCCTCTTCAGCAATACATTTCTACATGGTAAGAAAGATACATCTAAATATATTAATCCCAATAATGTGGGAAACTGAAACTGAGTGATGGAAACAAGTATTCGACATACACTCTGAAGGCAATATATGACTTCATAGGATACAGCACCAGCCAGGACAAAGGTCCTGAAATAAATACATACTACGGAAGTAAGAAAAATAAAATAACTAAGCATTTTTTCTGATGTGGACAGGTAACGTAACCACAAGGCACGCAGTTCTGGGCACTATTTATGACACATTTAATCGTTGTCCCCAGTAGGTAAGCTATGGTGAATCGATTTTAAATACCATGTAGTGCCAAGTCTAGACATAAATTAAGATAGGTGAAGAAACAAAACAAACCCCACACGCTTTGTCTTCCTGACTCACAGAACACTTACTAAAGAAGTGATTTTTAAGCCACCTGCTGTATTTCAGGAGTACAACAGATCATCACGATCTGCCAACTTCAAACTAAAACTTCCGGGCTATCCAAGCCACTGGATTTGTTTTCAACTTGACAAATGAAGACTTAGTCAATTAACTTCTTGACACAGTATTGCAAAAGTAAAATAATGATCTGGCACAATTTATCTTGTGAAGACAAAATGCAGATGATCTAACTTCTTTAATGTCATCACTCGGTTTTGTATTTGGACTTCAGCACAGTATTTTTTCTGCACTGCTGATAAGTTGAGCTACGTCAGTACAACATTGAGGGGACTCACACACAAGAGTTGAAGCATGAAAACCCACGTTCTCCAAGAAGATGTAGAACAAATTATTAATTACATGACGTGAGGTGCAACAGTAAGGAGAAAATAGAGTTTTGCTTTTGATGTGGGAATAAAATTGCAATGATAGACCAGTGGTTTTGTGTTAATCAATCAATCATCAATTAATCAATTTACTTTACAAAGTAAATTCAACCAACCCGCTAACCAGTAACACTCACCACGTGACAGTCAGCTAGCTTACCGCTGCACTCTCACCCTTTCTGACTAGCATGGGTATAATTCACCTTTCAGTTTAATGGTGAGAGGACACAATTTATGGCTTTGTAATATATCTGCTAACATTTATCTTGGTAAAACAACATTTAGGAGCTCCGGTTCTGAACGGTATCTTTTCCTTTCGGAATATTTGCACAGAGGCCCATTTGCCTCTGCTTCCAGAGTCAAGTGTTACTTCTCCAAGACAAAAGCAAACAGCAACTCCAATCCTGCTAGATTCCTGGCAGACAGTTGATAAGCATCCCTTACGTCTTGACACAGACCATAGCACTTGGGAACATTTTAGAAAAAGCAATGCACAACATTCTTTTTCACTCCTTGCCAACAGAAGGCTTCAACTTTTCTTCTTCTCAAATACACTATCAGTGTATTTTTAACAATAATTATGGATAACTGTCTTCAAGTGAGTATTTCAAGAGCTCTCTCCCCAGTCTCAATGTCTTCCTTTTACTGGCCAAGACTTACCCCTGGAAGTCAGCAGCAGAAGACAGAGTAGCTAAGTTAAAAAGGGAATGATTTACCCTAGAATGTGCTTCTTACCACATAAAATGTTAGTGCACATTGAGTGATTCACGGGAGAAGCAATTCAGTGCTAAGCTAATGGCCCTGGCATCAAATTAGAGTCGGAGAATTTTTCTAATCAAGAATCATACCCATAACTAGCACAGAAAAACTACCAGCATGCCCTGTAAAGCAAGCCAAAAATTAAACAGGAACTAAGCTTGTCCTCTATGTAACTTTTCCATATTGCAAATACGCTTCAGTGGAAGGACATTAACTCTAGTGATGAATTCATTTTCAACCTATACATTTTTAAAGCATTCAACAGGTATTTGATGGTATCGACGCTTGTAGGGATTTTTAAAAGGTGATAAATCCAGCTAGGGACCAAACCGAACAGCTACCCTGGACAACACGTAAGAATATACTCTTAACAAACATTTTTCAGCACCTGTCTGGATTCAGCAGAAATCTTAGATGATCTAAGCTTTAAGTAAAGGAGATACAACCTGAAGTCCCACCGGTTTTCTAATATTGCAACTATTAATTGCAGTGACATCTCTCCTCAAGGGAAGAAATAACCATTAAGGTCAGGCCTATCACACAAATATTTGGATAAATTAAGAAGGTGGAGGAAGGGGGGGATGAGACCTGAAACACTGTGTTAGTGCAAACTGTATTACCTGTAGGAAGGACCATAGAGTGGTTTGGGTTGGAAGGGACCATATAAAGATCATCTAGTTCCACTCCCCTGCAGGAACACCTTCCACTAGACGAAGGTGCTCAAAGTCCCATCCAACCTGGTCTTGAACCATTCTTTTCATTGGAAGCAGGGGGGAAGGACAAGAAGGAAATAAACCCTTGCTATCAACCTCCCTTGGGAAACCATCATAAAGTGGCTGCCTTCAGTTATGCAGAGTGTTGCCAATGCCACAAAACAGTTGCCTGCCGTTATAGATACACCATTACTACAAAACATCCTATGGACTAACCTTTTACCAAGTGTATTGCTATGCAACACAGAGGCTTATACTGCTAATTTATGAAGGACAGAATTACTTCTTGTGTTCAGTTTGGGGCACCTCACTACAAGAAGGACACTGAGGTGCTGGAACATGTCCATACAAGGGCAACAAAGCTGGTGAAGGGCCTGCAGAACAAGTCTTACAGGGAGCAGCTGAGAGAACTGGGGTTGTTTAGTCTGAAGAAGAGAAGGTTGAGGGGAGACCTTATCACTCTGTACAACTACTTTAAAGGAGGCTGTAGAAAGGTGGGTGCTGGTCTCTTCTCACAAGTAAGCAGCAATACGACAAGAGGAAACAGCCTCAAGTTGTGCCAGGGGAGGCTTAGTTTGGACATTAGGAAAATTTTTTTCACCGTAACTGTTGCCAGGCACTGGAACAGGCTGCCCAGGGAAGCGGTAGAGTCACCATCCCTGGAGGTGTGTAAAAGCCGTGTAGATGTGGTGCCGAGGGACATGGTTTAGCAGCGGACTTGATAGTGTAGGGTTATGGTTCACTAACGTGAACTAAAAGTTTTCAGACAACTAAACGAAGGTCAGATTTGTGTTATCAATCACTTCTAATAAATAAAGAGTAAATTACTGTGAAGTCAATTTGTTATTGACCAATATTCTCAAAATTCTATCATAGTTCCAAACCAAAACAAAACCAACAAACACACACACACATTCAGCTAATCTATTCCCAGGTTCCTTATGATTAACTCTTATACAAGAGAGAGAAATTACTGCATTGAAGGTATTTGTATTGCTAAAGAGTAAGATTTTTTGCAAAGCACTTTTATGTAAGGTGCAAGTGAAAACCACCTTTCTCAAATAACTACTCATCACTTTATAATCTGCGGGCTTCAACGTGAGCATGATCATTCCCTGAGTTAGCAATAAACACCGTCGTAAAACTTTGCCCCTTATTCATACGCTATCTCAAAGAACTTGCATTACGTGTCACTTGCTACGTTTCAACGCTGAAACCCCTACGGCAATTCACGCTACCATGACACCAGCCAATCACCCTGAAGTCTGATATTGATTATGCTGAACACTTACTTAATGTGTTAACAGAAATTAGGCAGCATTAAGATATAGTCAGGAGGAGAAGAATACACAGCCTGATCTTCTCTCGACTTCTTTCCAAACAACAGTCAAGAGGGCAAGTTATCTTCTTTTTTTACATGAATGTTGATACTGCGGCAGTAAGTATTTATTTTACAGTAAGTTGCTATTGCTTACAAGTCACTGAAAGGTCTTAATATTTTAAAAGACAAATCAGAGCTCAGGGTAGATTTACTTCAAAAGCAGGCTGGGGTTTTCTTTGTCAGAAATTTCAGTTACTTGTTAATCAAAGTCATAGAGAAGAGGAAAAAATTCTCAGGCATTAGAATAATTTTTGCAATAGTACTTAGTATTAAAAACAGTGAATTTGTAAAGAAGTTATTGCATAGGATCGGATTAAAATGTGTCTCACATTCATTACCTGGTCTGAGCTACTACTGGAAATACAAATCGCTTGTTTTGCTTTTGGAGCTCTTTCTTCTCTTCCACGACTCACAGAATTTCCTAGAATCCAAGTGTTTTCTCTTGAAATCTATTAACTTTTTAAAACTAACAAACAGCATAAGCATTTATTTGTGCATGTATTCTATTTAAAGTCTTTTTTCTCCACTTAGCCAGAAAAATCGCACAGAATCTTACCTCCATATTCTTACTGAAAATGGCAATAATGAAAAAAATGTTCTTACATCTTGCTCTCTCTCATATAGGGTTTTGTTATTTCATACTAATTTTAAAATTCCTGATTGCAATATGATGTGGTATACTCTACAAAAATTTACGATACTGCTGATGATTAGATTCTTTATAATGACAGACAACAGTGTTATACAATCAAATGTCTTTTAAGGCTGTGGGGGAGGCACAGCAGCAAAGAGGAAGACTCACGGAGAACTTGCACCAAGGTGGTTGCGTACAAGATTCCAATCTAGCTCCTGGCTTTCTAGTTACAAAGATGGGATTGTTGGTGTGGGAAAAACATTCTGTTATAGACAAGTAGTTGCATTTTGGAAGAGAAGCTTTCTGCAGCCTTTCACATGACAAATGCTGGGGAAATTCTCACACAGCAGTATTTTTTAGGGCTTATTTTTAATTTTTTTTTTTTTACAGGTGATACATAAAGAGGATCACCCAAGATTGACTATTGGTGCTCTCATATGTAACAGCAACTCCATGTGGACTACACTGACTTCCAGTGGAGATGCTGTTACTTTTGATAGCCACTCAAACTCCAAAGCAGCTGCTACTGGAAGCACGTTTATCCAGCATTCAAGATACAAAAGCAGCTTTTGTTTTGAAATGTAAGTTATTTATTGTTGGGTTTAATGATATTAATTATTCACAAAATCTGAATATGAAACTTCTTAAGTGTGAGAAATCTGTCAGCAACCTATTGTGATAAGATTTTCTAAATGATAATGGAAATGTGACAAAAATATTAGGCTTAGTTGTTCATTTCAGTAAGAACTGGTGTCCAGGAAAATGACCTATGAATTGACAGACTGCTTTCAAATTTGCCTGTCACTTCTATAGGCCAATATTCTGTGCACTTTTCCTACCCTGGTTACAGAAGTCTGCTACGGCTAACTTTAATGAGTATTTTACTCTCTTCTTTGAAAGTTTCACCTCTACTGCAAAATATGCTAGAAGAGTACTGACTATAAGTGAGCACCAGAAGCTGTCAGTCAAATGAAATAAATCCGCTTTTCAAGCACATTGGATATGTCTTATTTCTGTTCTCTAAACGCCCTTTTTTCCCCCCGGATCAGTTCCAACCAGACGTGCCACGCTGTCCCTTTGTTCTCTCACCTACACGCATGACTGCTAGGCCAATACCTACACGCAAACATTATTAAAACATCGCAGAGTTTATCACACCAAAAATGTCCTGATTGCCACATACCGTATAACTCCAGCAATAACCTCACGCAGCTCAAGCACTTACAGAACGACATGCTTTTTCATACAGGTCACCAGCTTTCAAGGTAAATTTTATGACAACCTAAAGGAATTTCCACGCATCCCTCCTTCCAGATGCTTTTAGTACCAGCTGGGTCAGGTCCTCTGTGTTCTGAACGAGCTAGAGCTTCATGGTGCCCTTCGCGTTTGGCTGCCAACTGCTGAACTGTTTTTCATTACAGTCTTACTTTTATGTTAAACTACCTATTTAACAACCTTAAGCAAGCCCAAGTAAGGTGCTCAAGCCTACTCTGCAGATAGGCTACAATAAGTATTTCTCAGAAATGATAATTGTATGTGAACAAACACTGACTTTTTAATACGGTAACAATTTTTGCAGCTAAACTCAATTTAACACCTCACAGAACCTCCGTCCCTTTATTTCACTATGTGCGTCAGCATTATTCAGGTGCTATAACGACTACGGTTATTGTGGTCTTTTCTCACAGTTATTGCCTGCTATGAGGGAGTCAAAGTACATACCTGTGCACCTCCACACCCAGACACACGAGGTGAAGCTAAGGACTAACCGCTTAAAGTCCGTTCCCCGCTCTCCACACCCTAAGCCTCACCTACTACTATCCTTATGTGCTCAGTCCAGCCTCTGGAAAACATGCTGGACTCTCTGCAGTATATTTACTCAACAACAGAATAAAAATAGTTCTGTAACACTAAGTTACTCTCCAGCTACGCAATCTTACTGTCCATAATTAAATAGAACAGACGGTTGTAAAGTTAGTAAGTATAAAACAGAGTTACAGTAGCGTATCTCAAGACAGAAAACAATTACGGAAGTGAATATTGAATGTGGAACTCTTCAATACTATTTTTATGAAATTATCTTTTAGAGGATATTCACAATGGAAGACCTCTGTTCCCCAAAGGGGTAAAAGCAGAACTTTATTACTCCTTAAAGGACAGAAAAGGACCGTATTTGGTTGAGCTTTATCCTTTTAAAGCATTACGTTACATTGTCTGGAATTCCTGAAACGCAGTATGTGCAGTATCTAGAAACTATTAGCCAAAAGATGGCAGAACACCACTAGCATCTGAAGCTTTAGATGGACCAAATAATAAAGCTAAAGGTCACTTACTTACATTTATTGATGGTGGCTCTTCAAAACCACTCTAATTTTATTAGAAACAAAGTGCAGTTATTTATTCTACTCAGTTATTATTCAGTTATTAGATTATTGGACTCAAGTTGCACCACGGGAGGTTTAGGTTGGATATAAAGACAACAATTCTTCACTGAAAGGGTCATCAAGCCCTGGAACAGGCTGCCCAGGGAACTGGTGGAGTCACCATCTCTGGACATGTTTAAAAGTCTTGTAGATATGGTGCTCAGCAACATGGTTTAGCAGTGGACTTGGTAGAGTAGGGTTCATGGGTGGACGCAATGATCTTAAAGGTCTTTTCCAATCTAAACAATGCTATGATTCTCCAGCTGATTTGGTCATCCCACATCAGACATCTCATCGTCACTTACTCGATTGCAAAAAGCTTTTCTGACAAAATATCGGTATTGCACAATTTACAGTGCTACAATTACAGTTGTAACCTATTCTAACTACAACTTACATTTTACTCCTTGCTTAAACATAAGGGCTGGTGATTACTGCCAGCTTGCTTAACTTGAAGATAAGCGATGAAATCAGCAATTGCTATCAAGGGGACTTTTCAGGTGCCTTAATTATTTAAGTAAGTTGATTCCTATCACTTAGTTACAAGTCACCTTTAGCAATGATTGTTTTCATTTACAGCCGAATTAGATCTGTGTGTAAACAAGTAAAAGCATGTGTTTATACTTAAATAGAAGTTTTATAATCTTGTGTGACTGCAGCACAACGGGCAGTGCTCATTCTTTCATTTTTCAGTATATAAAGCTAGACAAATACCTGTTTATCAAGCATTCTCCTGTGTTCTTCTGATAAAAAACAGGAATCGGAACACCCCAACATCTTTGCCGTGATATACACCAAAATGTCCTTCTGTCCAGCATTTCAAGCATTCTGTTCACTGCAGACGTAGGAATAACTTTCACTTTTTTCAGAACTTCCTACAAAGTAGACAGTGACTTGTTGAACGTGCTTCAGCATTCAGACAAACACTGTTCATGCTACCAGTAAAAAAGGTACAGGTCTACACTCCCATTCCCAGTACTGAGTAATGTGTTCTCAGACATTTGTCACGTTTACTTCATCATCACGTTTTCCTTCATTTCAGATAAAGATGAACATGGAATAAACACCTTGTGCCCTAATTAGAATGAAATCACTGTTACCCAAGACATCCTAAGGTGCGTGTCTGCGTTTTCTGTCTGGATATATGTAATTTGAAAGAGCACTGCATATTAAAAAAGTATGTTTTAAAGTTATTTAAAATAAGACCGTGGCAAAATTAATATGGGAGCAAACAAAGATGTCTGGCCGACAACAAAGGTAATTTTAATAGTGTGGTAAACCAACCCATTATTTTGAATAAGTATTGATAATATAATTTGATAAAATTATCTTCTGAATTCCTTGAAACATTTACCCCCCAAAATATTTGGGGTACAAAAATTCAGTAGCTCTAAGAAACTTATACATCATTTATAAATACAATGAACAAACATGCCAGTCAACGTATTTATTCCAGATTATATCAATACTGACAATAAACCAACAACATTCATCACTTGTACAAATATTTAACACTTTTCAACTAGTGTTTCTAAACCCTAGAGAAGAACATATTCTGGAGTGAGCTACAGCAAGATTATTTTGCTGATGTCAAATGGCATCAGCTGTCTTTAAATATTCTAAGAGAAAGCAAAATGATTTACCTGTGCGGTAGCCTTCACACTTGCTGTATTGACAAACCACTGCTTGCTGGCACGAATAATCATTGGTTTTTTAGTCCTCCAGTCATATGGGTAACTATGCACATATTTCTCCTCTTTTAACAAACTCCCAGCTGCCCGAAGCATCTGAATGACTGAGAATGAGGCAAGGTTAAAAACCAGTCTGAACATACTGCTACTGTTAACCTCCATTCACTCCTTTCCATGATGAACACCTAGTAAGAAGTGTCTGTACCTCATCCACATTCAAAAGGCGTTCAGTTTAAACGAACCCTCAAAATAGACTTGCAGGAATATAACTGATAGAGTAACCCATGGCTAAACATGGAACACTCACCAGCTTCATTCCCCTCTTCAAGGACATTCTTGTTTTGAAGTTCAGGACCTGCAGCTTCGGTAAAAAATCCACTTTCATCCACAAGGCAATCCTTAAAATAAATATGTTAATCGTGTCAATAAAATACCACGTGGCAATAAATTACCTTTTTAGTATTCAGAAGTGAGTTAAGCACTTTGCTGAGTAACTTTTCTGACGAATGGCAAAGTGTGTTATATTTAAGTACACTTCAGATTTAGCAAACTGCAATTTAGCAATCTACCAGGCAAGCCAATTTAACGTATCAGAAGAAATGAGCACCATTATGTTCGCAGATACATCACAACTGTCTTACAACAAGTCACTGGTTAGTATTTAAAGAACTTTTTAAATTAATAGGGAAAAATAAAAACAAACAAATCAACCAACCCCCAAGAAAAACTCTACCTTCCCCCAAAAACCCAAGAACGTTCAAGACATTTTCAAGTTTCATGCACAAAGTACAACAATCCCTTTAGCGGCGTGTGATCAAACAGCAGCAGGAAATGAAGAACAGCAGCTGAAAAAGTGAGGTACCGTGGGGAGCTGATGGTGGGAAGCTACGCTGTAGTCTTCCATACCATGAGCTGGGGCTGTATGAACCAATCCTGTGCCTTTTGCCATCGTCACGTGATTGGCAGGTAACAGAGGAGAGACCCTGCCAGGAATCGTGGGATGAGCACAAGAACCATCTGCCAAATCTACACCTGCGGGTGAAAAAAAAACAAACCAAACAGAAAAGAAAATAAAGAAACAATTCATGCTTCTTTTATCAGAGAGCAGAAATGGAACAATTAATCAGCATGCGTACGCATGGGATACTATTCAGATGTACTACTTCTTTATCTTGTTTGTGGGTCTCTATCCAAATGCTTTCAAATTCTCTGCATTGTTGATCTTGCACACAGGGCTTTTTTTCTTTTTCTTTGAAGAAAAAGCTTTTCTTCTACCTTAGGCAACGGTATTCTGTTAGAAGTGACATTTCACCTAAAGATACTCCACACATTCCCCTTCCTTGGGGAACACTACCTCAGTGTCCCAGAAATAGCTCTCAGTAATGAAATAGCAGGCTAAAAACACTGAATTTAGAATCTACTCCAAGTTCTGCCACTAAGTACTAATATTATCATGAACAATTCATTTAAATTCCCTAAATTACATACAAATAAAAAACACAAATGAAGCTAGTGACAATTTAAGTTAAATTGACAAATTAAGTTAAATTAAGTTAAAAAAACACTGAAGAAATCTTAGTAGCAAAGTCTGGCTGAAAGTCAAGAATCACAGAGTTTGATCAATGCTTCATATGACAAAATGACCTTCATTGAATGCTTTCTTCCTAGAAGGAATGTGTTTTGGAACTGCTGTCAGTCAGTTGAGTACACAAATACAGAAAGGTAACAACAGAACTAATTACTGAATATACAGGAAGATAAAAAGAATGCTAATTCTTTTCAAGAAGATTAAATTTCTTTTCAAGAAGGTTCAACTCTTGTGGTATGTTATCTGCAAATCATATGATCCAAGAAGGTGGAACCTCTGAGAAGAACACCTGCAGGTAATTTCACCACTAAGTGAAAAACAAGATTATGAAGCAGAGAATGGATCATTCTTTCCCCCCTCTGAAAATGCAGGCATGGAAAGACATCAAAACAACCTGAAGGAAAAAAGTCACAGAAACCACCATTCTCACCTCCTCTAGTTATATCTATTTCCAGCACGGAATCACTGATAAAGGCAAATGAATAAAATTAACAAATGACACATTAAATCTCAACTTATGACACAGAATCACAAGTCTATTAAGGAATATCACTACGCAGTTTGTTAGGATGCAAACTTAACTGTTTTAGTTTGTCCATACAGACAACAGTCCCCTACGATACCTCAGTATTCTTCACTGTGAAGGCTTAAAACACCGCTTAATGAAAAACTTGTTGTTACATTATGTTACTTTTCAACAGCTGGCAGTGCTACCAATTCTGCTACACTAGATAATTTCAATAGTTTTTGTAGAATTTAGCTATCAGGCAGTCAGCAAGCATACTTCTAATTAGCCCCTCCTGGTTCTTATCAGCAATGGATGAGAAAGACACAAAAACTGCATTTGGTCTAATTAAGACGTTGGTATTGAAAAGACTTCCTCCACTCCAGGTTTAAGTTTTCCATGTGTGAATCCAGATTTTAAAAAGTACTTTGAAACCTGTGAACAAAAACTGGAGTTACAATACCCTAATACTAAATCTGACAGACTACTACTCCTCTTTGTATTATTTCAGCGAAACATGTTCTCAAAAGAGAAACAAACTTAATAATATTTCAGAACTGAAGAGGTTTTCAAGCACTTAAATGCAGCTTTCCAAGCAACTTAAGATTAACAATATTAAAACTTACCTTTACATGTTGACATAACCTCAAACTGCGTGTCCAAAACAGCAGCTGTAGATTCCACTCTATCTGCAGCTAGAATGAAGTGTTCACCAGTAGTTGCACATTTCACAATTGAATATCTGCAATGTAAATAACTATTTGTCATACTAAGTAATTACAAACACCATAAAGCTACAACTTGCTTAAACGCTCCATCTCTAAAAAGACAGCAAAATATGTTTTAAGATCTGTATGTCCAATTCACTCTTAAATCTCAAAAGAATTTCAAGGTAACATAACATCAGGAAGAAGAAATAACTTTAAAAAAAAAAAAGAAAGCAGAATATATTAATAGAGATAAAACAAAGCTTACAGCGGTGTCACTTAAACCCAAACAAACCCACAAAAAAGATGCCTTAAGTAAAACATAACGATAGTCCAGAACGCTTTAACTTTGCTGATAAATACTGATAAGGACTGATGCAGATCACGAAACCAAGGTAAAGACACATACGCTGAATCTGGCATGTAACAAACTGCTTGATTGGCTGGCACAGTCCAAGGCTGCGTGGTCCAGACTAGCACACTAGCAGGGGATGATCCATCTACAGATGTAAATTAGAAGTACTTTACTTACAATTATAACCAAAAAAAAAAAAGCTATCAGTCTCAAAATTTATGCAGAAGTCGTACCTATCACAGAAGTCAGCTTGGGTGGTGACTTTAATAGGGGAAACTTCATATACACAGAATGACTGACGTGCTGCTCATTGTATTCCAGCTCTGCTTCAGCCAAGGCTGTTCTGGGTGAATATCGAACGTAAGTTAACACGCTTGAACATGAAAAGCTACTGATACCCTCACTGAAATTTTGAGGACAAAACAGTAAGTTGATTCTTACTTTGCTGAAGGGGACCAGAACACAGGTTTATAGTCCTGATAAATGAAACCCTAAAGAGGAAAGAGAGGGGGAATAAAGAAAGTTAGGAGAATCAAAACTCATGACAAATCAAAACACACTTCAACAAAAGTTCAACATACCTTATCATACATTTTATAGAAGACTCTCAGCTGGTTTGCTTCATACTTTGGATCAAATGTTTGGTAGCAATTAGCCCAATCTGCCATTACACCCCAACGAATGAAGGCGGATTTCTGTTTCTCAATTGCTCTTTCTGCAAATTCTCTGGCTGAAGGGAACAACTCCATTAAGGACACGGTTTAGCCCACTAAGATCAATATAATACCATTTAAAATATGCTACTAACACTTTTTAGTAAAGCCTGAGCTGAGCATATTGAAACTATGCAATAATTACTGATGTGTATTCAATAGATTATTATGGCTCAAAAAATTCTATATTTCAGAAAAATAGTTACATAAAATGGCTGCAAAGAGTAAAAAGATCCAAGAGTGGCACTTTCGACTAAAAATGGGATATAAAGGACAAATGTCTCTAGAATATAAACTTTCTTCTTAAGGAAGAGGAAGAAAAAAAAAAGTATATTTAGTTATGAAGAACAATTTCTCAAAATGCGTTCTCAAATAAGAGTGAAAAATAACCACCTCTGTTGACGCTAATCCAAACTTTTCAAACAACATGCATCTGATTATGAATTAGCCCACTTCATTGCCACAATTTCAAACTAAAGCAGTTTAAATTGCTCATTACAAATAGCTTTGCAGTCTTTCAATACATATGGTATCTGAAGAAATTATTTTTTCAAAACTGTTTCCACATAACGCAGACTAACTCTCTCTGAAAGGGTCACCCCTATAGTTTCATAGTATTGTTAAAAACACAGTCTGCAAATACTTTCCTAGTTGTGATACTCAGCCAATCTGTCCTGATGAAGCTTGGTTTTTACATGCATCTTTTGAGCTCTTAATCAAATTCAGTCTTCCAAAACCAAAAGGATGTTCATCTGATAAATATCAGTTTCACAACACTACGCAGTTAAACAAAGCAGAAATTAAAATCCTCTGCCTTCCTTTCGTTTTTTTAAACCCACGGTCAATGCTCTGCATGTTCATTACAGCAACAAGTTAAGCCTGTGTTCAATTATCCCATTTCGTATGATTACATTGTATTCAATCTGCTTGGCAAACAGCGGGCATGGCAAATGCCACCAATAGCTAATGGAAAAGTCTCCAATAAAGTACAAAAGCAAAAAGCAGAAAATACAAAATATGAGTAGGAAGTGCATATAGTCAAGCCAACCTTTTCTATAAAGATGTTGCAAACAGTGCTTTACCTCTCTGTCGAATTTCCATTGGTGAAAGACTTTCAGCTCCTTTGACTTCTGACAACGCCTTCAGCTCAATTGGCAATCCATGACAATCCCATCCTGGCACATAATGTACTTTATAACCTCTCATCACATAGAAACGATTAGTGATGTCTTTCAAAATCTGAAACAACATAAGGGTCTGTTATCGCTTTAGCTCCCCCATGTGGAATAGCCACATTATTAATGAAGTTACTCCTATTAAAAAACCCAAATAGAAAAAGCTGCGTGATAAATTTACAATTAAGACTGCACATTTCTGATTCTTCTTGCCTATTATTTTGTATTTTGGCAGAAGCCCAGAGGACCTCTGATCAAAGGAATTCACACCCAGTATAACGGAAAGATGCAGTTTTATAAACTCATAAGACTTGAAGTGGACAAATCCTACCTGCTCTCATTTTTAAATCACTGAGCTGGATCTATAGTGCTGGCCTAGTGCATATTCCTGGCTTCTGACATAAGTGCTCACCTACCAAAACTTATCATTTTCAGAAGTCCAAGCTTTGGGACTAGTACTGTAAGAAGCTGTGGGTCACACTTTAGTCTTTCGAACTTTGTAGCATATATAACACTATCATTCTCAAGGCTAAATCTAAACGTACCCAAACATCTTTAGGAGTAATATTTCAAAGCTGAAACGTGTATTTCATGAATCTGTATTTTAAAAGCCATCAAGATTTAGTCATTGTGGTTCCACTGTGGCTACCGAGATAAAACAATATAAATGCAATAAAGCACACTTACAAAATGTTCAAAGGAAAAAAGAATAGCAAGGCACAGCCCAACCATGCGTTACAGTAACATCATGACACACACACATATAGCAATACACATTCACCTGTGTGCGTGTGCTTAATGCACAAGTAAACTGTGCATTTAATATTGCTTAGGAATGAGTTACAGGCTGGGCCTTCTCTAAAAAGATGTTTTAATGAAATCTTCAGCCTTATAAATGAGTGCTCAGCATACAGGTATCATATAGTGATACCACAGTATTTATATCATGGTATAGTATCTATGTAACCAGATCATCTGCTTTTCAAAAGCCTCATCTGCCAAAATACTGAACACTTTAAAGTGTTATTGATTTAAATGGGAATGGAAACCACATGGCCCACCATAGAAAGCGTTTATTCCTTCAAAACAGTGTATCAATGAGTAAATATTTACTTTATTTAATGCATGGCCAACATGAGGGTCTCCGTTGGCATAAGGTGGTCCATCGTGCAGACAAAATTCCTGCTTTGTTTTCCTTTGCCTTTGCCACGAGTACAGCTCCAAAAAACGACATTTCTGTAGAAACAACAAGAAAACACCTAAATCACTGCAGGTCTTTGCACTTCCAGGACGCCTGGATTTTGGCTAGATGGCAGAACAGGTAATAAGAACAAACAAACATGAAGAGTTAACTTTTCTAACTCTAAAACAGAAAATGTTAGTAGTTTTAAAGTATTAAAAAGCCTGAGACAGGCATCATGCTAAGCCTAACATCATTATTCTGGCTCTCTGCTATCAAGAGGGTCGCTAATATTTCTCCAAACAAAACTGTAACAGAGTTGAGAACATTCAGCCTATACACAACTATCTAAAGACCGTGAGCTCCTCAACTTTCTCTGACAACCAACTTCATGCGGCCTGGCCAGGCACCCGCCGAAGCCCAGACCCACCAGAAGGTGACCGCAGCCCCGGCAGGCCAGTCAACAACCCTCCGCCCGCCACTCCCTCCCTCAAGGGGCCGGAGCTCGCCGCGTCCCCACGGGCCACACACCGCCGGGGGAGCCAGCCCCGGCCGCTACCTGCTGCGTCTCCAGCTCGGTCTCGGGCTGCAGCCGTCCCGGTAGCTGCGCGGGGAAGCGGCTGCGCGGCAGCAGCACCGTGTCCCGGTATTGGGCGTCCTGCTGGCTCTCGGCCGCGGGCTGCCGGCTGTTGGCTTCCGAGGCGGCGGAGCGCGCCCAGCCCCAGGAGACCCCCGGCCGGGCCCGCAGCCCGACCCGCGCCCGGGCCCGGGCCAGCGGCGGCAACCGCCAGGCCCGAAACATCCTCACGAGCTCGCTGCGACGCCCGCTGGGGAAACACTTCCGCCTGCGCTACGGCAAGCGGCGCGGCGACGGGCGCCGCGAAGGGACATGCCACGTAGCTACGCGGTTTGCTCCCTGCCGCAGAGCCTTCCAGGCAGGCCGAGCCGGGCAGAGCGGGGAAACGGGGGAGCTCTTCAGCCCGCTCCGGAGCCGGGAGGATTTGGGGCGTTTCGGGCTTTTTTGGTAAAAGCGATGGCGTCCCCGTGACGCGATCGGGGCGAGCTCTTGCCGAAGAAGCCGGCGCAGAGGCCGCGGGGCGGGCCGGAGGGCAGGGAGGTCCCGGCGGCGGGGCCTGGACTTCGGTTCCGGTTCCCTCCTCCTGTGGCAACGGGGCCGAGAGGAAAGGCTCCGGGAGAGCGCTGAGCGCTCCGCACGCTGCTGGGGAACGGCGCCCGGCCCGCAGGGAGAGGCGCGGTGGCCGGAGGAGCGCAAGGGACGCTGCCGAGCTCCGGGGGAGGGCACGGCGGGAGACGGTGAGTTGGCAGCGGCGGGGAGAGAGCTTGTCCCGGCATCTGCCGCCGCCGGGCTACGGGATGCGATGCTCAAGTAAACGCGTTAAGGGAGGACAGTTCGTAGGTGTGGCTGGCTGGTCTGGACGGCACTGCCGGCAGCTTGCCACCGGGAATCCTAATCCAAAGGGAATCAGGAAATGAGGAATTTATTTCTTCTTAAAATACAAACTCAAAAGGCCTCCAGGCCCTTTGGTGAAAGGAGGTGGAGCAGCCCCTTCCCACTGGAAGCCCGTAGGTGAAGCACGGTGGGACCCCGAGGTTCCCGCCCCGCTGCTGCTGGGTAAATACTGTTTCCTCACACTACACAGAACAAAAAGTTTATCCTGTGTACTTTTAAAGATAAATTAATTGCAGCCATCCTGTAATATTTAAATATTTCACAGTTAAGATGTGTAGGAAGTGGAGAAGGCGTTTATCTTAGTAGGTATCAAACCAGGCTGATGTGTCAAGTTGAGACCATTCATAGAATCATAGAATGGTTTGGGTTGGAAGGGACCTCAAAGATCATCTAGTTCCAATACATGGCAGGGACACCTCCCACTAGACCAGGTTGCTCAAGGCCTCATCCAGCCTGGCCTTGAACACCTCCAGGGATGG